>JABUQX010036197.1:0-21434 GCA_015478945.1 Trachelipus rathkii | reverse complement strand
CTAAGGCTACGAACACATGATGGCGTTGCAACGCGCTAAGCAACGCGCGTTCCAACGCGCGCCGTCTATCACGGCATACTATATTAACTACAGACGCGTACACATGCAGCGCGAGCTCTGCGTCTCAACGCGCGCTGCAGCGCGCGTCTCGAAGGATCCTCGTGAAGCGCGCCATCAAGTTCTTTTATTTGGAATGTCATCATATAGTATGCCGTGATAGACAGCGGGCGCGCGTTGGAACGCGCGTTGCTTAGCGCGTTGCAACGCCATCATGTGTACGTAGCTGACAAGGACCCAACTCTTTGCACTCCACCAAACCTCTCTCCCAAGCCTCCATCCATTTGGAAAAGGTTATATATATTAATGCTTCTTTAAATTAATAATTCCAAATTATGTTTCAAATAACAAAAGCTTCAGAGCCCTCTCAGAGGAGAGAGTTTGCTTCTCTCTTTTCGTTATAAATGAGTCTGCACCGCTGAAAGACGGTCACTAGCCACACTTGTGTTAAGGGGCTTGCTAAGATTTTTTTCCCTGGCGACTTCTGAAAGATGGGGAAACTTTTACAATTATTACGCCACAAAACCAGTGGATCTTTATCTGATTTCAAGCTTTTTCTTTTTTTATACTCTTCGATCAATGATAGTGTCTTTTGACACCTCCGAACATCGCTGCTAGATTTGTGCTAGAAGCCAAAAAACGTTCATGTATTCGGCAATGATATCGCTAATAGATGGTAATTGCGTGTGTCTCTGTGATCTTTTGCTTTTTATTGGCTAGTGATAGTTCCGCCTTTAGCAGCATTTCATCTCATAGGCATCCCAAATTAATTTTAACAGTCTGTGAAACACGTGATTCAAGAAATTTTGTTTTGTATCTAGGATTTAGAAAAGTTGCAATTGCACATGCGTCATCGTTTTGCAGAGTTTGAAATCTATTATCTATCTCCATCATGACTGTTTCTGTGATCCTTGAAAGTCCGTTACTTTTAATATATATATATATATATATATATATATATATATATATATAGCATTATATATATATATATATATATATATATATATATATATATATATATATATATATATATATATATATATATATATATAAGGTAGTGCACACACACGTTTCTTATAATTCATAGATGAATACTATCCGCTATCCGCAAAAAAAAATTATTGCGGATGCGGTTGCGGATGCAGATAGTGAAAATGCGGATGAGGTTGCGGATGCGGATAGTGAAAATTGATGCGGATATCCGCCTATGCGGATGTGGATGCGGATATTCGCTACACCTCTAATTTTAATATATTTAGACTGTTGGTATAATTTCCTCTTGTACATATTATTATTATTATTATTATTATTATTATTATTATTATTATTATTATTATTATTATTATTATTATTATTATTATTATTATTATTATTATTATTATTATTATTATTATTTTATTATTATTATTATTATTATTATTATTATTATTATTATTTTTATTATTATTATTATTATTATTATTATTATTATTATTATTATTATTATTATTATTATTATTATTATTATTATTATTATTATTATTAATGATTGATATCATTGTTATTATTATTATTATTATTATTATTATTATTATTATTATTATTATTATTATTATTATTATTATTATTATTATTATTATTATTATTATTATTATTATTATTATTATTATTATTATTATTATTATTATAATAATAACTACTATAAATATTATCGTTATTATTATTATTTTTATTATTATTATTATTATTATTATTATTATTATTATTATTATTATTATTATTATTATTATTATTATTATTATTATTATTATTATATTTTATTGTTATCATTGTTATTATTATTATTTTTATCATTATTATTATTATTATTATTATTATTATTATTATTATTATTATTATTATTTTATTATTATTATTATTATTATTATTATTATTATTATTATTATTATTATTATTATTATTATTATTATTATTATTATTTTTTTTTTTGTATTTTTATATTTACTTTCATATAATTCAGTTTCGAATGTTAAGCATCTACATTTGATTATATATTGTTTATGTATTATAATTTTTTATTATTATTGTTCGATAACGTAGATTATATTTTAACAATTTCATTACGAAAGGAAAGTCGGAAACCAAACGAAATCAATTACAAAAAGCGTTTGAAAATTAGTAAAAAACTTTCAACGATATATTTATTTAGATTTGGGACCGCATAACATTTTTCGAAACTTAAATTTCATTATAGAGTCAAATATTTTTTTGCTTTTGACTTTTTAATGAATTTAATTATATTTAGTTAACAGGGTTATTCCTTTAACTACTATCACTGATCGTGACATTTCTTGGAGATCATATCTTCTCTTACTGAACAGATATCTTTTTTGGCACGCTGCCACCTTTTCGTTGACGATTGCCAATTTGAGAGATCGTATTTAAATTTGGCATACAACATTATCATTATACAATTTTGACACCATTTTAAATAGGGTCTGTTGGAAAATTTAAAAGATAATACTGTTCTGTCACATTAACTGGGTGGGACATTTTAATCATATAAATGCCGTTTGTCTTTTGCATAGGATTTTACATTTTTTAACACCTACCCTAACTGTGTTCATCTGGTTCGCCAGGAATTTAATGAGCAGGTTCACACAGTTAACTGCGTTAACAATTAAACATACCGACGGAGGTGTTCTAAGGCTAAGGTGTCGTCGTTAACCGTGGTAGCCCGTGTAAACTCACTTTGTTATTAGGTAGGAGACACCCTAAGCCCCCAAACAATTAGAACATTTTTTGGAGCCGCAAGGTGTTGGAATTCCTGTCAGTTCTTTATCCACGTATCCCTTCTTCCGCCGACGAGGCACTTACCAAAGGATCATCTATCTGCAAACCCATGTGCAAAACTTGGGAAGATTGTAATTCACACCTACCTCTTATAGTGCGTAAGTGCCTTGTCTCCCGAAGGTGCTTTAGCCTATAGTTCTCTCCAACTTTAAATAAATCTCTTTGGGAATTCTGTTTCCCCTTAGGAGTTTCCTGTTGGGGATGAAGTAGTGAAAGGTTTGTGCCAACCCCTTACCATCTCATTTTTTTTAAACTTATATTATTTGCTAAGTTTTTTATAGTTCTTTCCGATCCCTCCTCCTGTCCCTTTCTCTCAGTTGGCAATTGTCAACTCTGGCTTCGGCAAGACCCCAAGGTTCAATCCCAAACCCAACCAGAACCTTTACTCGATTAGAACACTTATATCGGAATACTAACCCCACATTGACTTCCTAAACTAAGAAGTCTTTAAAAAAAAAATTTTTAAATTCTTTTACGATAAAAAATAAATCTTTATATATATATATATATATATATATATATATATATATATATATATATATATATATATATATATATATATATATATATATATATATATATATATATATATATGCAAATAATAATTTTTTTTATATATTTAGTGGATCTAAAAAGATATACCGCATATGTGTACATATAGTATCTTTATATATAAATGTCTCCAGACATATAATATATATATATATATATATATATAGCATATATATATATATATATATATATATATATATATATATATATATATATATGCAAATAATAATTTTTTTTTATATATTTAGTATTTACAATAGATTATATCTAATATATATATATATATATATATATATATATATATATATATATATTTTTATATATTTAGTGGTTACAATAGATATATCTAATATATATATATATATATATATATATATATATATATATATATATATATATATATATATATATATATATATATGTATTCATTTAAAATTATTTTACAATTAAATAACAAAATTCTTTTAAACTCTTTTCTTTCTTTTTGCAATAGTAAAAACTATTTCTTTTTATCAATTTGTGTGTCGAAGGATTTACCTTTTTTACTTAATTAGTTTTAAGTATTATTATATAAAAATTTGTTTGCGCAGAATTAACAAATTTCATTTAATATATTAATTTGCTTTAAATATTTTTCATTCAAAATATTTAATATTTTTAATATATATATATATATATATATATATATATATATATATATATATATATATATATATATATATATATATATATATATATATATATATATATATATATATATATATATATATATATATATATATACCCACCACTCACTAGACCATTAGGTCCCATATACCGTACAATTTTTTTATATATTGTCAACCGCTTATATATATATATATATATATATATATATATATATATATATATATATATATATATATATATATATATATATATATATATATATATATATATATATACAACATTGTATATATATATATATATATATATATATATATATATATATATACATATATATTTGTATATATATATATATATATATATATATATATATATATATATATATATATACCTACAATTTTGTACCTCATACAGGCATTCACTTTTATACCGGTATTTGTCCGGTATTTTCTTTTTTTTTCTTCGCTGATAATTTTAGATCAGCATTATTTAACTTAGCATATTTATAAAATATTTTGAATATTTTTAGTGTCACGAGACATTTATTTGTATTTTCCTTTGTATATATTTAATATTTTTGAAATTAAAAATGGCATCCCCATGTCTGATTTGTCAGATAGTGACCTCAAAGTGTATGGGCACATAAAGAACAGCGCAAAGTGTTACGCTATTATGTCACAAGGGCAATTAATGATGCTAACACTCAATTATTGGACTCCAACCCCAATATTTCCAAATTGGAATCTCTTCTAAGTTAGAAAATTTTGATTTTAGATTGGATGAAACTGATAATAACATCGCTGAATTTCTCGACGATGAGAATGTGATACTTTGTGCCGATGAGAATTATGCTTGTCATGCATCTATTCTGGATTCCATTAGTGCCATCAAACAAAAAATTAAACTATTAATAAATCAGTTTCAAGCCCCACTTCACCCATCGCCATACCGGTTACTCCTAGATAGCCGGAGGCATTTAAACGTCCCTTTCAAAAATCACCAATTTTTAATGGTAATATACTTAAATATTCTTCCTTCATAGAAGCTTTTGAGAACTATGTTGAAGGTCAGAATTACTCTGATCTTAGTAAACTTGGCTTATTATTTGATTGCCTTCAAGGCACTGCTAAACAGATGGTATCTGGTTATGCCATCACAGCAACTAATTATAAAGTAATAAGGGATATTCTTAAAGAAGATTTTGATAATCCCGCAAAGGTCCAAGAGACCTTAATATTAAAATTAACTAAACTAAATGCTCAGAAGTATGAGTACTCTGACCTATATCAGTTTAATTGAAGCACATATAAAATGTTATATTGAATCTTTAAAAACCAAGTACATAACTGTCAATGACAATTCTTGGTCTACAATATTGGGTGTTTTACTTGCTCAAAAATTGAATCACAAATAAAGGAAAAGGTTGTCTGGGAACACCGATAAAAGTTGGACCCATAAACATCTTTCTGAAATGTTAAGTCAAGCTCTTACAGTATTAGAAGGGAGCAAGCATTATCCAGCAGGGATAAAAATATTCCTAACAATTCAGAGCATACTTCACCTTCTAATAATAAATGGTAGGGACATGGAGCAAAACCCAAACAATCAACTGTGCTTAAAACCAACACAAACACAGACATCAAAAATCCAATATAAACCAAATTACCAAACCAACTAAAAAAAACTAATTATAGCAACAACTATAATAGGTTTAACAATAATAACCCCCTAATAATCAAAATAAACCCCATATCATAATAATAATAATAATAATAATAATAATAATAATAATAATAATAATAATAATAATAATAATAATAATAATAATAATAATAATAATAATAATAATAATAATAATAATAATAATAATAATAATAATAATAATAATAATAATAATTATAATGAAGATGGATATAGTAATAATAATAATAATAATAATAATAAAATAATAGTAATAATAATAATAATAATAATAATAATAATAATAATAATAATAATAATAATAATAATAATAATAATAATAATAATAATAAAAATCAAAACTACCATCAAAATCGTCCCACAAATAATAATTATGATAACAGCAATTTTGTTGATAATCAAAATAATCTGATAAAATGTCGTTTCTCTAACCACCAATTATAGTCTTGTAAACACCCTTGAACTTCGTAATCAATTGGTTCAAAATCATCATTGGTGCCGAAGATATTTGGGTAGCAGTCACCCTAGACCCGAGTGCCAAACTAATAAAAAATGTTATACTTGTCAGCCTCCTGAGCATCATACTGCTCTTTGTCTCCAATATTAAAAAACAGAATATATTTCATCTATACCCCAATCCGCCTCAAACCCCTTGACCTATTACCTTGTTGGCTCAGAGCCATGGTGTAGCTCTCCCTATAGCGGATTTAAAAATAAACAAAGGAGACAAACCTGTCCTTGTTCGTAGCATTTTCGATCAAGGAAGCCAGGCCTCATTAATATCGAAATCAGTGGCTAAAATATTAAATTGTATCCCCCATTTCACCATTAACATTTCCATAAACGGAATTAATAAAAAGGGCACTCCTTCGGTGTATGATGTGGTCACAATAAACATCAGGACTAAGGAGAGGGTGATCCCATTTCTGCTGTTATAGTAGATAGTCTACCCAGCGATCTTAAAATACCTGGGCTTGTGAAGACCACACAAATGCTCAGACAATATAACATCCTTCTTGGTAATCCTTATCCAATTTCAGATGTTGTAACAGATATTGATTTACTTGTGGGGTCTGATAATCTTCCCCATTTTCTCCAATCATATGAGAAAATAAATAATGTAAATTTGTTAAAGATCAATATTTGTGGTAAATTACCCTTTGCTTCTTGTGGCACTGAATCTCAGGTCACTATTGTTTCTTCTTTTAGGGCAGAAGTCAAGTTATATAATCCTATAGTTAGTTTTAATCTTCCTATTCATAAGGACATTGATCATTCTTCCTTTCTCCCTATAATTAAGGAGGAAAAACCTTTAAATTTAGTTGTAAATTCTCCCCTCTCTGTAACTGAGGCCGAGGACTCTTTTGCTATAAATCCTTCACATCCTTTCGAAGATGCCGAAGGAGGAGAAGTTGTAAATAATGCTCATCCTTCTACTTTTTCCCATGAGGAATATTTAGATTTATTTAATAGATTTAAGGTATTATCCGCTTCCGCTGAAGTTTGTGAAATTTCCCCCTCTTCTGAAAACATTGAAAATATAAATATTACCTAGGCTGAGGTTGGTGAGAACTCTCATCTTTCTGAAAAATCTAAAAAACATTGATATTGCCTCCACTGAGGCTTGTGAGAACTCTCACATTTTTGAAAATTTTGAAAATATTGATATTGTCTCCTCTGAGACTTGTGAGGAGTCTCATATTTTTGAAAAAAATGATAGAAATATATTATCTGCTTCGGCTGAAGCTTCTAGTAATGATTCTACTTCATTAAAAAATATAGAAAATATAGAAAATAAAAACAATTTCTCGGCTGAGGACCCCAAAACCACTCCTCCTATAATTACAGAGGAGGAATATAATAAAAACTCCATGGGCGACCTTGATCGTCTAGCGTCTATCTTTCACATTGGAATACTGTCTGATGAGCAGTTTACTTTAGATGAAAAAACAACCCTTGAATCCTTCAAAGATAATTTGCGCTTCGAAAATGGGAAATATGTTGTGTTATTGCCATGGCGTGCAAATCATCCCTCTTTTCCTGGTAATTATTCTTTGTCGAAACGTCGATTTTATATTGTACTGAAACGGCTCAGGACCGAACCTTAACTATTAAAATCTTATAACGATATAATAAAGGAGCAGCTGCCCCTTGACTTTATCGAGGAAGTAAAACCTTCCACCCCCCTTCATCCTGAAGCCAGGTTGCACTACTTACACTTACTTACTGTACATCATGGGGTACACAAAGATTCTTCTACGACTAAGTTCCGTTTAGTTTATGACTGCTCATCCAATAACCCCATTTTAAATTTCTGTTTACACAGTGGTCTGTCCCTGATAACAGATATATGAAAATTGTTATTAAAATTTCGAGTAAAAAAATATGCAACTTCATCAGATATTGAAAAAGCCTTTGTATGCATTCGCTTAGCAGAATAGGATCAAGATTCAACTCGTTTCCTATGGGTCAGAAATCCTTCAGTTCCTCAATCGCCTATAGTAACATCTAGGTTCAAATCAGTACTATTTGGAGCAACTTTTAGCCCATTTTTATTGGCAGCATGCCTCCACCACGTTAATAAATCTCAAACGGTATACAAAGATGCCTTTCTTAAACAAATGTATGTAGATAACATCTTCGGTACATTTGACACCGAGAAGGAAATACAAAACTATTTTTAAAACCAGATCTTTATTTGCAAAGGCTGGTTTAAATTTAAGAGAGTGGGGTTCAAACTCATCTCTCGCTATTTCTACGTTCCAAGAAAAGGAATTGGGCATAGAAGAATCTTGTTTAAAAATTTTAGGGATGGAATGGGATACATCTTCAGATCCCATGTCCTATCCCACTCGTAGCTTCGACACAGGAGCTAATATAAAACGTAAAATATTGCATAATGTTGCATCTGCAATTGACCTTCTCGGTGTTCTGTCACCGGTAGTCATAAGAGGTAAAATGATTCTACAAAAAAATTGGAAATTAAAACTTGACTGGGACCACAAGATTCCCAATGATCTTAAAAAAAAGAATGGAGATCACTTGTGGTTCAATTTGAATAATGTGGAAATTTAAAGTTGCCCAGAAAACTTATATATTATATGGGAGGATCCAATATTGGAGATTTTGGGAAACCATTTTAGCCCCCACCTAAAAATGGACATCAAAATTTGCCTTTGACATTTGAGGGAGGGTATCCAGCTTTTGATCTTGTAAACAGCTAGAGTTTTTTTAATTGAATAAACACAACAGTTATTAAACCTGTTTTTTGACATTGTATCACTGAATGATCTCAAACTTGAAATATAATCTATTGATGTATCAAAAAAATCCCAAATTGATTTTTTAAAATTGTGCTCAGCAATTAAAAAAGTAGGTTTTGAAATTGACCTTTGCTTGGATTTGGCTTTCCAAAAAATCAAAAAACTTATATGTGCATTTTGTGCGTAATAGATCCATCTATGTATATTTCAAGTTTGAAGTCATTTCGAAAAAAATTGTAGAAGTTGATACACAAAAATGTAAAAAAATTAGGTTTGGAAAAAATGAAAACGCCGAATCAATGACTACAGACACAGAAAAACACCCGAAAAAGACGTTCTAGAGGTCAGAAAAAGCGGTGGTTTGCTTTTCTTCCCATCAAAATTGTCTGAAAATTAAGAATTTTATGTTCATTTTTTGGTGGAGGCTAAAATGAGGTCCCAAAATCTCCATTATAGGATCCTCCCCTTAATGTGGAACTCCATCCTTTTTCCGATACATCTGTCTCTGCATAAGGTACAGTGGTGTATGTTGTCTCTTGTGCAGAGACTACACCCATCTCTCATATATTATTGGCTAAGGTGAAAGTATCACCTATAAAAGAGCTTTCTATTCCCCGCTTAGAACTCATTTGAGCTCTACTATCATCGTGTATGTTAAAATTTATAATCGAAACATTTGAAAA
Organism: Trachelipus rathkii; assembly: GCA_015478945.1. Lineage (NCBI taxonomy): Eukaryota > Metazoa > Arthropoda > Malacostraca > Isopoda > Trachelipodidae > Trachelipus > Trachelipus rathkii. The sequence goes on along the minus strand of JABUQX010036197.1, from coordinate 11,680 downwards.
TATATTAAATTTTGAAAAGATATATGCTTGGTGTGATAGTCAAGTTACCTTGCAGTGGATATTTTCCCAGAAAGAACTCCCCACCTTTAACCAGAATAGGGTGTTCGAGATTCGTAAAAATGTTCCCTCTATAAAGTGGAAATACCTCCCTACGCAGGACAACCCCGCTGACCTTGCTTCCCGCGGGTCAGATTGCAAATATTTAGCATCTGATTTATGGACATCAGGTTCAACTCGGCTCTTAAATCCCTCAGACTGGCCTGTCTGGAGGGAACACCCTTTCTCTTCACAAAATGAAGAAGAAGATATAATAGTCTCAGCTGTGACAATAGCTCCACCTGTTGAGAGTATACTGAACAGTGAGAATTATTCATCGTATAATAAAATTTTAAAAATAACTCCATTAGTATTCAGGCTCATAATTAACTAAAAAAAACTCTGTAAATAAATCCCCCTTGAACAAACCAATTGTAAAACCTGAATTCTCCCATCAATTCTCCATGGAGGAGAAACAAAACTCTGAGCTATATTGGATCAAAAATATGAAAAATTTGCATTTTCAATCTGAAATAGACTATTTAAAAAATAATAAACCTCTTACACATTTGTGTAAACAACTTAGCTAGCATCATATTAGTAGATGGTATCTTTAGGTGTGACAGAAGATTAGGAAATTCCTTCCTACTTTACGACAAGAATTTCCCTTATTACTCCCAACAAATCATCATCTTTAAAAACTCCTTATATAGGACAATCATATGTCGCTTCATCATTTAGGAACCTCAGAGCTCCTTTTAATAATACGTAGAAAGTATTATTTTTTTCATTTGAGAATCAATATCAAAAAAGTCACAAGGTCATGCATCTTGTGCAAACGTTTGCAATCCTTTCACTTTAGGTCTGCACCTTTGGCTGCTTTACCTAAAGTAATGGTTATAAATAAAAAACCATTTGCTATATTGGAAGTTGACCTGACAGGTCATTTTATAGTCAAAACCTCAAAAACAGCTACAACTAAATGTTATATAGTATTATTTACCTGTGCAACGAATCGAGCAGTCCATCTTGAGCTCGTTGTAGATAACAGCACAGAGTCTTTTCTTAGATCTTTCAGTCGTTTCATTGTTAGACGTGGTGTGCCTTCTATTGCATATTCGGATAAGACCACCTACTTCCATGCTTCATCTGACTACCTAAAACAGTTACATAGTTTACCATCTGTTAAACAATTTTTATATCAAAACTCCAATACATGGAGGTTTAATCCTGCTCGTAGCAGTCACTACGGAGAATTTTTTTGAGCGTATCTGTGGAATAATAAAACTACATTTGAAACGTACTCTCAATAAGGCTCTCATCACTTACGATGAATTTTATACTGTTTTAATAGAAGTGGACGCGGTCTTAAATTGCCGTCCTCTCACCTTTGTAGGGGATGAACTCCGTAGTGAGGAACCTCTCACCCCTCTCCTTTATTAACAGGGCATAAACTTAGTTCACTACCAATTCCAGAGGAACTTATTGCAATGGATCCTACATATTTAGATCCTATTAAAATTGGTAAACGTTATAAATATATCCTCTCCTTTGTAAATAAATTTAAAACCAAATGGGAAAAGGATTATTTGTTAAATCTAATCGCCCAAATGTAACTGTCGGAGAAGGTCGTCCTGGTGGAATATGACGGTTCCCGTTTAAAATGGAAATTGAGATTTGTGAAAACAATACACACTTCCCTTGATGGCTATGTACTCTCGGTTTCTTTAAGTACGAGGATGGGTGAGATTATACGCGCCGTCATTCATCTTTACCCTTTGGAAACTCATAGTAATATTTATGATTCTTCCTTAGAGGAAGAATCACCCGCGACAAGTTCTCCCCCAGGGTCCGCCGCCAGGCTAACATCCTGGCTTCCCGTCGGATTGATGCTATATTCGATTCGAAATAAGCTTCGAAGGCAACCTTACAATTATTATAATCTGTTAACCATCTTACTCATACTGTTTATTTCAAATGTGGATCATGTTCACCTTTTTTGATTGGTTTATTTATTTGATCCCAACACTGTTTTAAAATGTAATATTGAAAGCCTTGTGTATTCATCCAAAAATTCATTCCTAAAACCAGAAAAACAAAGGCAGAAGACTTTTAACTTTGGTATTATTTACAAAGGCAAAAGACCTTTAACTTAGGTATTATTTACAAAGGCAAAAGGCCTTTAATTTAGGTATTATTATTATATTCATAAATATAAAACAGCTGTCCTGGAGTGGAAATCCTCTGGGAAGGGGTCTTCCGTGATGTATTATTATTATTAGTCTCCTCGACATATAAATTTCTGCTGTTGGTGGAAGCGGGTTAATTGATGTCACTGAGACAAGCAATCCCATGTTTAAAGTTTTAAACCCACCTTCCCGCTGTTTTTTATAAGTTTGTACTATTAGTTAGTTTAATAGGGTGTTTTCTGAGATTTGAGTATGCCAGACATGAGAATCGGCTTTTGTTTCATTGTATGGGACACTTTCTTGAACTTTTTATCCTTTCTTTTGGATGCGGTTCACTGACGAATAAAAATATACTTATTTACTATTATTTCCTACATTAAAATTTGCATAAATAAACTATATTTTTTTCTGATTGGTTCCATTTGTGTGTTTAATTTAATGTCGTAATTTACTTCATAATTACTCCATCTATCACAATTGTGACCAGTATTTCCTAATGGGTGCAGATGGTTGTATTTGCGAGTGCCTAGCCTTAACTTGTATTTGGGGAAATCGTGAGTGCAATGGTCATCGATTTTATTTTCCTTTTTTTTAAATAAATCTTTAAAAAAAACAATGTATATATAAAAAATAAAATTTATCATTGTAAAATAAATATTTGTTCCTGTATACTGCACATATCAAAACCAATATACCGTACATTTTTCTTTGACTCGCTACTACTGAGGCGGTGAAGTCATCATTTACTCACAAGAGGAAAAACACTCTCACTTTCTTTATATATATATATTTGTAATGGAGAAAAATAGCAATACAAACATTGTTATAATTCATTTAGCAAATGTCCTTTCGATTTGTGACTGGCTCCAAAGTTAGGTATGGTACTTATCAATATGTCAATGAAAGGATTTTACTCTACAACTCTTGGTTTTGGAGTTATTCAAAAAATCGTTGTTTCTGATTGAATTTGAAATTTGACTTTATATTCTAGTAAAGTACACTAAGTTGTACCACTACATCAATTTTCATTAAAAAATATTCAATATTGACTGAAATAATCAACTTAGATAAAGGCAATTAATTTTGATTGAAAAATGTAGCCTTAAAGTCCTTGGCTCGTAGGAGTAAAGTACCAATTCAAAGTGGGTTACCCTTTTGGTAATCACACTATCTTGTTCATTTATGCTTAAGTAATTAAAGTTTCTACTATGAAACCTCTAGGTTAACTGTAATCACTAAAAAATTGAATTAGGGGCTGGAGCCCCCTTTTTACTTTTGGCAAATTCCGCCGACATTTTCTATCAAGATGCACTCAAAACCATGGATGTTCCAAGTTTCATAAGAAATATGCATATTTCAACATATATATATATATATATATATATATATATATATATATATATATATATATATATATATATATATATATATATATATATATATATATATATATATATATATATATATATATATATAATATATATATATATATATTAATATATTTATAATATATATTATATATATATATATACTATATATATATATATACTATATATATATATATCATATATATATATATATAGATACTATATATATATATATATTATATATATTATATAATATATATTATATATATATATATATATATTAAAATATATATATATATATAATAGTTAATCATATATTATATGTGTATATATATATATATATATAATATATATATATATATAATATATATATATATATATATATATATATATATATATATATATATATATATATATATATATATATATATATATACATATATAGAATCTTGTTTCTTCAAAATTTAGATATAAAATTTCATGCTTTTCACCGGCCGTCTTATATCTTCCATTCCCTGAGGTTTGGAAACTTTATTTTCACCCCGAACGTACTAGTCAGATAGGGCTATCTTCTCTTAAAGTTTGGAATCAATCCGCAGCGTATTTTTCTATTAATAAGCATAATAATTAGTATGCTAATATAGGCTTCCATTTTGAATCAAATTTGCATTTCGTGACCTTCCTCTTCCTCGATGTCTTTTGGTCCCTAAGGGTTTCCTTGCTGGGGGGAGTTTACCAAGTCAATTCTTATATATAAAATTATAATTTGTGTAAGATTCTTTTTCCAATGGAAAGGTCTGTCATAGGGTCATAATTCGACTTCTTGTTTACCAGTTTGGAAATCTCAAAGTTTTGTATCTTTTACTTTATCCACAAAGACACAAACTTGATATTAGTTTCATAGTGATCAGAAATTTCTTCCGTTCACTTTATATGTATTTTGAATTAATATTCATTCCTAGTTACTAGGAAAATTTATTAATTAATTTCCTATGGTTCATAAAGATTTCGGGTTTGCAACATGTAAATGATGCTAGATATCGCTATTGTGAACTGTTGGTTAATTTTGTGATCAAACCACGTAGTTTTAAATAATGTAATATTTATGTATTACATATTATTCTAGCTATCCTTTGGTGTTACTTTGATAGCTTTAAACTCATTTAGTTAAATTGGTGTTTCTCATTAAAAATACGGATTGGAAAACGCTTTGCGAAATTTTCGATTCATATAAATAGGTCGGGTCGTCGATCGGACCTCATTCTTATCATAAAATACTGCTTGCTATGAATCTCTTTCCCCACAACTTGAGTTCCGAGGTTCCAACGATTGACCTTCATCTACGAGATCATATTTTATATATGCTGTATAAAGTAGTATAAAGTAGACTTGACTTTTCCCTCTTAGAGCACACTCAAACCAGTAATGATACTTTAAAAGTAGGCTTCCAATGCGATTTTTTTGAAAGGGTAAAATCAGTTTTCCATCTGCCATTGTTTTTTTTTTCTAGTGTAGAAATATTTTAAGTGTTTGAAAACCTTCTGGACTTATCAGATCCCATTTTTTACAGTGTTCCCACTGTCTTTCTCCCGTTTCAGCCATTGAAAAGGCTTATTGTGCTTAACATTAAAATTCTGTGGGAGTGGGAGTGTTGGTGAAAGTTTTAGTCTTCAGAACTTTGACTTCTTTTTGCAAGAAAGGGAGCCGATATTCGTCGTGGATCCACAAAACCTTTATCAATATTCCTTCGTCCTTATTTTTTGATTCTCAAAGAACTTAAATTGTATCTGAAGAAGCCCGCGATTTGTTATTTAATTCATTTTTGTTATGAATTTTAACCTTTTTTGTTCCAATTAATTCTGAGTAACACTGTAAAGTTTTAACATCAAATGATATTATGAATTCATCGATTTTATATCGGACTTTTCTTTTAACTACTACTGTCTCTTCGGTGTAAGCAATTTTTTAATATTTTCCCTCATTTTGCAAAACAACAGATGCCAAACAATATTTTTTTTTTATGTTTGTAAACAAAAACTTAAGTAAAATCACGACACAAAAAAAAAAGGAAGAGAAAAAATTTGAATCATGTTGTTTTGAAAACTATCGAATTTGCAACTTGTATCGATACGTTATCTCTATAATTGGACTAACTGAAATTATATAACCCAATCGATTATATAAGTTATTGACAATAGAAACTTAAACTTTGTTCAGTCAAGTTGTGCATAAATGTAAGTCGAAAGTCGGTAAAATTTTGAAAGTAATAATTTGGAAGTGCAAAAATTTTGAAAGTAGTATTTTTAAAAGAAAAAAATAAATGAAGTTCGCATTCAATATATATATTATATATATTATATAATTTATTATTATATATATATTATTATATATATATATAGGAGATAGTGACGTAGGAAGATAGTAGAAGGGATTGTACTGGTATAATAGAAGGACGAGTGGAAAGATATAAAGTAGATCGATATTATATATATATATATATATATATATATATATATATATAAAAATAGTATTTGGAAAGTTCGTAAATATTGAAAGTAATAGTTTGGAAAGTCCGAAAATTTGGAAAGTAATTTTTGGAGTTTTTAAAAATTAAAGGTAATAATTTTTTTTATATAGAATTAATAATAAAATTTAAAGAATTAATAATAAAATTTAAAGATGTTTAAAAAATTTGACATTTCGTTATATTTTATGTTTATCATTGGTTTATGTTTCTTAAGAGCGTGATACCCTAGGCGCAATTCATAAAAATCATTTTTCTTGTTTTGATAGAGAAGCTTTCTTTCATGTTGCTATCGGGATTTTTGTTGTGTTCTTATTTAAAATGTTGAAATATTTTGATCGGTTTATACTTATGTATAAGCTCGTAGAGTATTATAAAACTGAAAATATCAATCAGAAAAAAGAGAGAGAACAAATTAAAATTATTTTAAAGAGATATTAAAGCAAAAGATTGGAAGAAGCTTAATATAAGATGTATATACAGCGTTAAACTGAGCTTCGTCAACTTTCTACTTCGTGAAGGCTTTCGGATGGTGAGAGTCGTAAGTTGTGTACGATTTCAATTTCTGGGACAAAGGTTTGGAATGTAAAGCGCTATATGGGATACCACGAGATATCCTCAAGTTCTCAACATGAGATGTCGAACATAAGAATAAACCAAGCAAATTTTCACATTTTAAAGAGAACACACAAATCTTCGATAACTAAAGAAAGCTTCTCTCATCATAAAAGATATTTTTTTTTTATGTAATTGCGCCTTCAGGGGAATGAGATTTTGATTATAGAATAAGTTTATGATTGTCTTATTTATCTTTATTTTTTTAAATACTTTAATAAAAAAGCAAATGGAACTTAAACTTCTCTAATTTTAAATATTAATTTTGATATATTTTTTGTTATTATTTTACACCATTTATTATTGTTCTAAATTGTTTTATTTTTCAAAATAAATTTATTCTTGAATTACAAAGTGTACGGACGAAAGTTGGTACTATACTTCCTTTATAATTATCTCTTCATTCAAGAAGAATTTAAAATAAAATTTCTTCTGTTTAAAGAATATTTTCACAGGAGATTGAAAAGCCCCCAAATAAAATCATACATTTTATTAATTATTATATTATTATTATTATTTTCTTTTTATTTTTCTTTAATTTCTTTTTATTTATTTTATTATTATTATTATTTTTCTTATGATTATATTATTATTAGTAGCATTGAGCATTACGACAAATAACAAAATAAATGTATTATCAAAAATTATATCTTTGATGTAATTTCGTATTATACATTTAGAGTTTTATTATTTTTATTATTATATTATTATATTATTATTAATTATTGATTATTTTTATATTTTATTATTATTTATTCATTATAATTATTAATTAGTTATTTATTATTATTATTATTATTATTATTATTATTATTATTATTATTATTATTATTATTATTATTATTATTATTATTATTATTATTATTATTATTATTGTTTTTTTTTTTTTCTATATTATTTTTTTATTATTATATTTTTATTATTATTATTATTACTATTATTATCGTTTTTTTGGATTTATATAATTACTTTCCTAATTCAGTAACATTTTTTTCTATCTAAACCGACAGATGAATGTATATTGTGCTTGTATTAGATTTTTTTATTATTATTGTTGTTCGATAACGTAGATTATATTTTAACAATTTCGTTCAAATAGCATTGAAATTTAGTAAAAATTTTAATCGATATATTTATTTAGATTTGGGACCGCATAACTTTTTTCGAAACTTGAATTTCATTATAGAGTCAAATTTTTTTTTGCTTTTGACTTTTTAATGAATTTAATTATATTTAGTTAACAGGATTATTCCTTTAACTACTATCACCGATCGTGACATTTCTTGGAGATCATATCTTCTCGTACTGAACAGATATCTTTTTTGGCACGCTGCCACCTTTTCGTTGACGATTGCCAATTTGAGAGATCGTATTTAAATTTGGCATACAACATTATCATTATACAATTTTGACACCATTTTAAATAGGGTCTGTTGGAAAATTTAAAAGATAATACTGTTCTGTCACATTAACTGGGTGGGACATTTTAATCCTATAGATACTGTTTGTCTTTTGCATAGGATTTTACATTTTTTAACACCTACCCTAACTGTGTTCATCTGGTTCGTCAGGAATTTAATGAGCAAGTTCACACAGTTAATTGCGTTAACAATTAAACACACCGACGGAGGTGTTCTAAGGCTAAGGTGCCGTTTGTTACGTAGGAAGCTTACGAGAAGCTACTCTGTTTATAGGTGAGACACCTAAGCCCTAAAACATTAGAACAATATATATATATATATATATATATATATATATATATATATTATATATATATTATTATATATATATATATTATACTATATATATATATATAAGTTATATATATATATATATATATATATATTATATATATATATATACCATATAGTATATAAGAATATAATATATATATATATATATATATATATATATATATACGCAGAATTTTAGCAAGGAAACTGTACTATTACTTCAACGATATATCGATAGAATTTTAAATAATAGTGATGATTTTCTTTCGATTATATTTTTCAATGTAATAACTCAACTAGAGCACTAGAAAGACGATTTAAACATCGATCTGGAGTTAAACGATCACGATAAATCGATTGGAACCATAAAAAATGATCTCACGATCATTTAAACCTTCAAGGAGCCAAAGAGACCCTTTGTGGGGCTAAGCCCTTGAGTTCAGGCTTAAAACCTCCGAAACCTTAAAAACGGTCCACCCGACCTTAGACACATCGGGTGTCAAAATTTAACGAAGTGATGGAAACTTCCAAGTCAATTGTCGACATTGCTGGAATTTCCAGAGCTTTCGAAAATGTTCTTCTAGATCTTAGAAATGAGTCTTTGCCTTTGACGAGTGGTGCTGCCAGTGGAAAAAATGCCCATAATTCTTTGGAGTTGTGTGGGATATTGGCCAAGTCAGATGTCTGTAATTATGGCCAAAAGCCGAAAAAAGTGATAAAAATGTATCAAAAAATGCTAAAAAGTGCCAAAAAATGCTAAAAAGGACAAATTTAGAGGAATATTTAGCCAGATTTTGAGTCATATCTGACAAAACGCCGAAAAAGTTAAAAGTATAAAACAAATGCTAAAATGGACAGATTTAACGGAGTAGGTTTCCAGATTTAGCGACAAATCTGGCAACTGTCGTTTTGGCTGCCGATCGTGAGGCACCCCTTTACTACTATTAGGTGACCTAAATGGTGTGATAGGTGGTCAAAAAAAGGATGGTATAACAGGTAACTTTGGGGTGTTGGGAGAAAATGAGAATGGTAGGGAAGTGATTGATTTCTATAAATAGAGAGGTATGTGTGTAATACTTTCTTTAACACAAGAATATTCATAAGTATACTAGAGTTGGTATAAGTAGAGATGGTATCGAAATAAAAAGTATGATCGATTTTGTTTTGGCGAGGAAGGTGTTGAGGTATGTGCTGGATGTTAAATCAGTGAAGTGGTTAGGAATGGGATTATCGGATCATTATGTTGTTTTATGAAAAATTAAGTTAGTGGTGGCTTGGATGGAGAAAAAGGTGATAGGAAGGAAGTGGGGAATTGAATGAAAGTTAAGTGAATACGTAATAGGAAAAGTATTTAATAAGCTTTGGAAGTAATAGTTGAATGTGAACAAGTTGAAACTGAACAAATCTAGAGAAAATAAAGTAAAGGATGTTCAGTTGTGCAAAAGATATGTGGATGTGCTAAAGTGTCCAAAAGTATTTAAAGTTTATGGTGGAATAGAGGGTATGGAGGGTTTAAAGTAAAAGACATCGGTTTTGATGTACTAGGACAGCCAATGATGAGGTTTCCAAAATATGTTTTGGAATTATAATAAGAGGAAAAAAGAAATACTAAAGTGCATACGTAGGAGGAAAAAGGAAACTAAAGATGCATACGTAGGAGAGAAAATGAAAATTTGGAAGGAAGATCAATTGGGACTGTTACAAGGGATACGGACTTTTCTGAAGAGGAGCGAAGGTTGAATGATAAGGAATCTGTCTAGGGATGGTGCTTTGGTAAGATGAAGATGTGGGGGAGTAGCGGAGGAAATATTTTCCAAATTTGCGCACATTGGTAAAAGATAACAATTGAGTGATATGTGGGTTTGATGTGTAATAATAGGTATTTTTGGTGAGGTCGATAGTAAGAGAAGGTAAATGGTAAGAAGAAGCCTGAAGATGGTAATTGCTTTCTAGAAGTATAGTACCTTAATATTGCGGTAATGCGGGATAATGGGTATCACTGTATTATGGGAATTTAGGTTTATTGGGCGTGGTAGGGAAGAATTAGTGCTGGCTTTTAGAGAGTGTGTCCGAGTGACTGAAGACTGATTTAGTGAGAACATGGTCGTCGTAGAGTTGGCAGGATGTGTGTGTTCAACTTTATATTGTAAACCATGAATTGAGAAATGAGTGAAGGAAGATATTTACTTAGTTTGCAGATTGCATGCAGACATGTATGTATAGGGATTATTAGGGGACAGTGTATGACAGTGTAGTGTATATGGTGTTGGTAGGCTCTGAATTAGAATCAAGTATGTATTGAAGTATGTGAAGCGTGTTCAAGATAAATGAGTTGAAGTGATTGGTTTTAATATTAATGCGACGTTGGAGGTCAGGTCCATATCTGTTTTTGTTATCATTTTCTATGTTGGATGAGTTATGAAAAGTTTAAGGTTGGGGGTGACAGGGATGGCTTTAGATACGATGTGAATGGAAGAGATGTGGAGGGGTTGCCCTATTCTATTATATGCTATGATTTTGGTTTGTGTGGCGATCTAAAGAGAGTGTTTGGGAGAATTGGTAGAAGAGTTTGGCAGGATGCGTAAAGGAAGAGTTTGGTATACGGCAGATATGCAGCAACTTTATGGTTGGTACAATTGATGACAGTCCTCGGTGTGAAGCTTTGTTAGATGGTGAGCATTATAAGGAAGAACATGTGTCTGAGTTTAAATATTTAGGATATATGCTTGATGAAAAGGGAAGGATGATGCAGATTGTAGTAGAAAGTTGTGAATGGCAGGAATATGGATGGTACAATTAAACCTTGGTGGATTGTAAAGGGACTAAATGTGCTAGGAATTTACATTAGGGTATGTTCTTTTTTGTTATGTTATGTAGTGGAGACTGGTCTGGATAAGTTATATATTATAATATATATATTTATATATTTATAATATACTTATATATATAATATATAAATATATATCTAGTACTATATATATTATATATAATTATATATATATATATATATTAAGTACGTTTTCCAGACAGGAAACTTTAGGGGTGGTGTATTAGGCGTGAGAAGTATGATAATATTGAGGATGACGTTTTAAAGAGTTGTAGGCTTGTGAAGAAAGGTAAATGAGGATATGAAGTAACGTTAAGCTGGTTTGGTCATGTGGAAAAGGATGGATGAAAGTACCTGTTGGTTAAGGGATGTATAGGGGTGAGTGTATT
>JABUQX010036196.1:0-42812 GCA_015478945.1 Trachelipus rathkii | reverse complement strand
TATCTATTAAAAGGTTTAGGAATTATTTATTCTTAATGTTAAAAATGAAATAAATTTAAAAAAATATTTGGAACTATAATTGCATCATTTAGTATCATATGGCCATTTAGTTATAAGATTTAAATTCCAGATTGGCATTGCCGCCCACCCTTTTCATTTGGTGTACGTATTCAAATTTATGTGTTCTAATAAAAAATGTCGGGTGACTACTTCAAGCATTATTTTAAATTACTTTATTTATTAAATAATAAGAAGTATATTATTTGACCACAAAAAAGAAAAAAAGAATTTAGAATGAAATGAAATTTTAATATTGAAAGAGCACCTCAAAGAACCTCACCAACAACCATTTTATCGCAATCAGTCACCTCTCCCACCTCTTTTGCAAATGCGCCTCTGCATATTGGTATATTTCAAAGAAGGAAAAACTACAACAAACTGTTTAACAAATTCTTGAAAGTTTTTCGTCAACACCAACAAGGAATTCAAATTTTTTTTTTTTCTGACAACGTTGAAAAACAAAATATTTCTTAAAATGATGCCTATATAATGCCGATATAAGTCGATATAAAAAACCGAAGACATGAAAAAAACTGGCTTATCTCTTTGATAAAAATTTCCTATGTAAAAAGTTCATATTTATATCAATTTCTAAATGGCAAAAGACCCCTCCTAGCTATTTCATAACAGCAGTGGTGGCTCGTGGTTAAAATTCTTGGGTAGAACAAACAAATTTATATAATATAGTATATATAATAGTATACTACTATATATATCTAATATAATAATATATATATATATATAGGTAATATATATTATGAAGATAATAATATAATCTTATATAATAATATATATATATATTTACTTCAGAAATAACATAAATATATAAGATATAATATAATAACTAACCATATATATATATATATAAACATATATATATATATATATATTAAATATACTATAATAATATATATAATACTTATAAGATATATTAATAATAATATATATATATATATATATATAATATATAATATATATATAATATATTATATTATATATATATATATAGATATATACTATATATATATATATATATAGTATATAAATTTGGATTTTTTTTTTAAAAAAACGACTGCTACTAGAGTCGGCAGGCAATACAGAGTTTGCCTAAGTTTTTTTTTTACAGAAACGGCAATTAATTTTTGAACTCAGAGAAACAAATAATGTAACATACTGAAGTACTATGTTTAAAAAAAGGAAAATCAAGTTGAAAATTTAAGATCGGCGGGGCTTAATCAAGGTACCTTCGAAGCGATATCTTATAGATTATATATATATATATTTATACTACAAATAATATATATAATAATATATATATAAATATACTTTATATATTTATAACTATATTATATATATATATAATATATATAGTATATCATAAACATATAATATTATTTTTATATTATTTTTAATTTTTTTTTTTATATAAAAAAATTATATATATAATATAATTGATTTCTTCGATAGGCTACCTGTTAAAGCCGCCCCCCCTACCGCATCTAAATTTCAACTTGGATTCCCTTCTTTTTCTATAACATACGATCAGAGGCCCAACTGTAAATTCTCTAAGATGATTTCAAAAATTAATCTCCGATTTTTTTCAGTAAAACTAGGCAAACTCTGTATTGCCTGCCGACTCTATAGCAGTCTTTTTTTAAAAAAAAAAAAATCCCAAATCATTATAATATAACTTATTTTAACTATTATTAATATTTATATATATAGTAGGATATAATATAAAATTATATAATATATATAACAATTCATATAATATATATAAAACTATTAATTATAACATGTATACCATTATATCGTATATAAGTATATATATATGATATATATATATAATAATATAATATATATAAATACTATATATACACTCTAACATAAATATACATATAAATATACTATATAGTAAGATATTTATATATATCAATACTATAATATAATTATATATAGTCCTTCAATGACTTTAGCTGTATCATTGGATAGTAAATTTACTATTATTTTATGTCTTTGAGGTTATATTTGCCTTTAGTACTGTTTATCAAAATGTGTCGGGAGACTTTAAATGCTTTGTTGTCTAGATAATAATATTCAAATGATAATAATATAATATATATTATAATATTATATATATCATTTCATAACCTCTTTATTTTTATATAAATTTGATTGTCTACCCAAGAATTTTAACCACGAGCCACCACTGCTGTTATGAAATAGCTAGGAGGGGTCTTTCTTCCATTGGGTATTTTAACAAATGACAATAACTTTTCTATCATAGAAAAAAAATTTGACAATTTTTAAAATATGGAAAACAGATTTTTTTTATTTTTATGACTATCGGCGTCGTTTTTCTAATATCGACTTTTATTTTACTCAAAGCATATATCGCGGAGCGCATCATTTTGAAGAATTATTTTCTATTTTGGCTCTTGTTCGCCCTTGAGTGTAATATTTCCAAATAATTTGACATACTCTCTGAAAACCAAAAGTGTTGACGAAAAACTTGCAAGAATTTGTTAAAACAGCCTTGTTGTTAGCTTTTTCTTTGAAAATTATGCCAAGATCAGCAAGAGCGCACACAGTATGCAAAGATGGTGTTTTCAGTTTCCCCACTTCCGATGCCCACCTGCCCCCTAACAATTTGTTGTGGATGGTTAACTTAGAGGTGTCAACGTGTCAGTAAGTCTTAATTATTGAACGTTTTCATTTCATATTATTAAAATCCTTTTTTCTTTCATTTTTGTGTTTCCCCCAGCTCCCCAGGAAAATATAATATTTTGTTAAATAAATAAAAGTGAAATATTATTAAAATAATGCTGAGGAAGTTTGGTGATGATACCTCCAAGAATGATGCGAAAGTCCCGTGACAAGTTTTTTATATTTAGAGAATAAAAGTTAATCTGAACAAGAATGTACTATTAAACCCTAATTGAGATAAATAATTAAACACAGTCGCAATATGCAATTGCAATCTGTGGATTTTAAATCTTTATATAAAATGCGCGAGAATGATAACTAATATAAATAAATCACAGTTCTAATATATTATTAAAATTTATTATTTAATTATTTAATTTGAAAAATTATATCTTAAAAAGCTCTAACAGATAAATATCATTTTTAATATTTTTCTCTTAGAATTGTTGTATGTATTAACGTTGTGTTATTCCTTAATGCTCAGAGAGGGAAAAAGGCAGGGTTGGGTATATCAGATAATGAAATAATTAATGGAATATATAACAATAATAAAATAATATAATAACTGAATAATAATAATAATATATATTATAATAAAATATATATATAACACATAAATATATTATATATAATAATAATTAATAATAATAATAATAAAATAATCAATAATTGATTAATAATAGATTGCTAAATTGACATAAAATAAAATAATAAATTCAACAATAAACAATAATTAATCAATACTAATGAATAATAATTAATAATTATATTAGATAATAATAATAATATAAATTGAATATTAATAATAATAATAATAATTGTATTAGCATCACCAAATTAATAAAAAATAAATACGATAGAATTAATAAATTAAATAATACAAATCAATAATATTTAAAATATTTATACTAATAAAATAATAATCAATAACTGAATATTATATATAATATTTAATATAATTTGAATAATAATTTAGAGTAATGAAAAATTAAGTACAATAGACTCCACATAAATTAGAAAATAAATAATCCTTTCACACACCACAATAAATAATAATAATGACATTGAAATAAAATCGACTTCTAAGACCTTAGTTAAGTTTGTTCCTGTTTTAATATAATTCAGTCTTTTGAGAGCTGGAAGAGCTATCTATATTAAAAAGGTTTAAATCAAACTAATGTTGTTGTTTCATTGGATTCAGTTTCAAACTTAAACTCTTGTTTGTTATATCATTTAAGTGATAAGAACTATCCTATGTGAGTCTCAAGAGTAATACACAGTAGGAAATCTGGACGTAGTATTTCGTAGCGTCGGCGATGTTTAGCATATGGCCGCCGGATTATTTTATGAATGTCTCCTATTGAATAAACATGGACCTCACTCGTCTCTCTGCTGTTCAGGGTTACCCTCCATACTTACTGTGATAAATATTTCTCCACTGCATAAAAAAAGTAAAATCTTGAAAAACAAAGTTGATCGCCAATCTTATTAATGAACACTACCCTTTCCTATTACGTATCTACTGGGGGTATAAGCGTCTTTTCAAGCAGTTTTTCATGGCTCTAACTATCTCATTCTCTTCATATTTCATGACGTCAGAGACGAAACCAATGGAAACAAAGTATAATGAAACGAACAAATAAAGTATACTATACTAATATATATATGTGTAAAATTACTCACGACTACTATATTATACTATAGTATATATATTAGTATCACGTGAATACCTTAAATATATATAATACTAATATAATATATATATATTATCTATAATATATACCAAAAGTTGTGAGAATATTTATTATAATAATATGTAAATATATATATATATATATATATTTATATATATATATATATATATATATATAAATAGGCTAAGTTTATATGTACACTGTATATATCAATTTTATGTATGTAAAATAATATATGCTTAGGAAAAATTAAAAAAAAAAAGTTGTATATATATATATATCTAAACGAGTTTTAAAATACTTCCATAATATAATATGTTGCTTCACGTTATTAGTCCAGCTATCCTTGAGACTGGATTCGTCGTTGAAATAGCACACAAAGATAGGTCTGAAATACAAACCCTAGCTACGTATATATATCATATTAGATATCATAAAGAGTGTATAATACCTATCCGTCCTTGCACGAGAAAGTTAGGGCCCGTCTAGTAGTATTTCGGCATCTCGTCGTTGTCAGGTCTTTTACGATACTGAAGCACTAGAGGCTACTTTGATGCTAGTCAAATCTTTGCTTGGTATATATCAATCTTGATGCAAGTGAACATTTGTAAAATGCCTTAGCGGGCTAGAACAGTATACATATGGTCCCGTATTAACAGCGTTAAATTTCTAAGTCTCTAGGATTTGTTCTCACTAGAGGGGCGGTCGCCCCGGGGTCGACGTTGATATTAAGTCGCTTTAAACGCCCTTGTTACGGCTCTTTGTTAGATGCAGATCGGGGCCTGAGATATTAGGCCTAAAATCGATATAGACCTGCCCGCGTGTGATAGAGGTCAGACACGACCTCCGAAGAGTTCTGGTTTTAGCCTCGGACACGACAGAATTACACAGGGACGCGAAAGTTCCGTGCGGTTTTTGTCTGTTTGTTTGTGCATATTATTTATTATTAAAGGAAAGAGGCCGCAAAGTTATTGATTAATATCTACATTATTATATTATATTATTATGATTCTATTATTATTATTATATTATTATCTATATTTATTATAGTATATATTTATTAATTATTATACACGAAGATGGTGACGCCTGGGTAACACAACTGTGATTGTTTTTTGTTTTTAAGACGCCTTTCTTACAGGTGCCTAATCTAAGTTATCGTCTCCCCTCACGCTTAGTGCCGCCGCCTAGCATTCACAGTTTTTACGCAACATTTGTACGCAATAGGCTCCGGCGTACCGTCACACCGCTCCGGTCTCAGCCCTGAGTCCAAGTATAGCTATTTTGATAGGGTTTTATGAGTTTGCTTATAGTATTTTTGGTTAAAAATTGTGAGAGGTTATGGTGCCATATTGGTGAGTGAAGTCGTCATTCTGTAAAACAGAATCAACCCCTGGGCCCTGAATTCAGCACACCCTGCTAAAAATATATTATATAGACATAGAAAAGGGTGAAATTTTTGTGATTCGACCATATTTTTGGTCCAAAAGAAGTCAGAGAGAGGACTCCACACCTATAGAGTTTGAAAGCTGTTCCACAAGGCTCGCCCTCACTCTCGGTCGAATCTGTCTCCGCGGTCGACGCAGAAGGCCCTGCTTCTCAATTATAGCAGTTCACTATAAAGCCACCCGAAACTAACGTCATGGCATGCCTGAGATTATCTCTCACACTCTCACTCCCTGGTACCTTATCCATTGAGCCCTTTCACCCCAAGAAAACTTACTAATATATTTGTATAATAATACAATATTGGTTGTGTGTAAAAAACTATATATAGATTAATAAGACGTTGAGATCTCAACTATATTCCGAGAAGTTCCCAATTTTAATAATAGGAACACCTACTCGTTCGTCTGCTTTCAAATAATAAGGCAATGCAAACTGTTTTTTGTGTGTAACTACTCACAAAGGAGGGCCCTTGGGCACCGTTGTTCGAGTCACTAACTGTTTTCCTCTTTTGCGCGTGCGCGCCTCGCAGGGCGCAGCTAAGTCCGAGTGAGAGCATAGTGCGCGACACTCTCTTTCCTCTCCCATTGTGTAATTATCGTACCAACGCCGTAATGTTGGGTGATGTAGTATCCCGGACGCGTGTGATGCCCAGCGACTCTAACAGACACACGCAACGGACACACAACAGGCTGCGTTTTGCGCGTGCATGTAGCCCTCACTGCCTCACGGAACGAAATCAACGGTGACGGTTGCACACTTGCAACGGAGTCACACACACACCGTGAGCAGGCCATGAGTGTGCGTTCATGCAGAACTCATTAAACTGAGCGGCTATGGCGAGTAAGTCTCGGAGTAAAGTACCTTCATCTCAGTCGTCTTCATCCAACACTTTATCGCAATCGCAAAGTAAAGCGAAATTTCTCTGGATCCAACATTGAAAGGCTCATAACTGATCAGGTATTTCTCTAATGCGCTAGTTTACTCAAGCGGACATGGAGATACCACGACAACGTCATCCTCTCTAGATATTATCCACAGCGCTAATATTATATATCCTATAGTTATCATTAAGTCCCAAATTAACATCGTTTCAAACATTATTTTTTAATTGTTATAATATTTTATAAGTAATATCTTCCAGTGTTTAAATATTTCGTTATATATATCTATTTTCATTCTCATTTATATAAAATATTTCTGTTAAGCTTTTCTATATGTTTATACTATTATATATTCAAATTAAAACATATTTGATCATAACAAATTCCACTCCTGCCAGGCGTTTGACTAAGATTTCAGCTTGTGTTTTGACAAATACAGTCTGCGTACTAACATCATTAGTTCCGGCGTTTTTTGTGTGAGCACACTCAACTCCTATGCTCGTTGGAGCGTGATATATCACGAGCATTGATTAGTCTTAAGTGCGATTGATACCACCATATCTGACAGCTACCACACCACTCGCGCTTCCCAGTCTTCTAGTGGCTTCACGATTATATGATAATCTAATTTACATTACTGATCTTGAATTCATTCCAGAAAGAATTTTTTGGTAGATTGACTCAATTAAGGGATAAGGTGCTCATTATTTGCATTCAAGGTTACATATATTGTGGTATAACTAGTGTTAACCATGAGTTGCCTGAGCTCTATATTGTGGTTTTTTAACTCACTGACACCTACGTAAGCAATATGTCTCCTTATAGTGAGATATTTTCGAATTGATAGACGCTCAACCCAATATTAATTCGCTATATACCATAATCTAGGTTATGCGTCATCATTTTAGTATATGATCCTTCTTGCATTTCACTTCCGAATATCTACATACGGCACTCCATGATAATAGCATATATTATTGCAGGCTTTTGCTCACCCTTTTAACACACCACTGTGGGTTAAATATAATTGATTATTAGCAGCAAATGCGGCTTATTTCTTGTGAGGAATCACCTGCACTGTTTTCCCCAAAAAGCACCTCTCTCCATACCATAACAGACATTCACCTAGTGAATAAAATCAAGCAAAATAATCATATGTTACACTACAATCACTCCCGTATTCCTACCACACACACTAACTTGAGCGCTCCAATGTGAATTTTGTCTGATGTTGATTTTATGGTCTATTCTCTCACGTCTATACTTTTTGATCTACTGTTCTTATGTATATTACTCTCACATTATCGAATATCGTCTATATTAGATCACTCTCAATAAGTTACTACACTTTAGAGAAGAATATTTGGTTATTTGACTATATACTATCCGTTACATTACGGTACCTCATTAATAACAGTATAATTCTCACAATAAATAATAATCATTACAAACTCACACTAAACACTAACATTCAATCACTCTTAATCCGATCTGTAACACATCCCTCTATTATAAAATTGTTGATCTAGTCTGATTTCACATGATAGTCTATTATTTTCTTTTCGTTATATTATATATTGTAATAGATAATAATATTCTTCCGGGATATAAGAAAGAAAAAGGATAACATAAATTTTTATTATTAAAAGCTGTTTATAAATATATATAATTAACAATAAGTGTGAGTTTATAGTTATCAATAGATTGTATTAAGAGTAATTAATACATTAATAAAGATTGATAATAATGACATAAAAATATATATTTATACATAATTATATATTTATTATTTAAAAAAATAATACTATAATTAATATATTATAAAATAAACATATATATAATAAATATTTATAATTATTAAATAAATAACAGTATAATTAACACTCAACATTATATAATATTATATAGACCCTATGGGTATGGTACTTATTATATATATACTTGAAGTAAATACTAATGGAAAACATAGAAGTTCTTTAACATAGTATTTATAACATTATTATATTTTAAAAAAAAAAAGATAACTTTTAAAAATGATTTTACTAAATTTATTTCAGAGAATAAATTTATATATATGCAAAGGTAAGTTCAAATAGGATAATATATACAACATTTATTTTTTATTATGTCAATATTATACTAACTACTATAGTACGTGAAGAGATACCTAATTATACGTCCATTATGTAGCTTCAGTAATAAATAACTATATATTCACCTTTATTAAAGTGATGAGAGATATGAGAAAGTATGTTGAAGATAGATAGCCTCAAGTAAGAGGGTCGTTTATCATACGTACTCACAATTTCACAAGAAAACCACAGTAGAGTGTCTATATTACTAATTATGATGCGTAATTTATTATATATAGATTAATAAAACTTTATATATATCATATATATATATATATAATATTATATAATATACATACGTAACCACCTTATAAATAAATTCATTCTTTTTATCACGCGTTAAGTCCCTTTTGGCTTATCTTGTTTTATATAATTTTGAATTTTAATAATTTCAAGATTATTAATGCAGTTTACACTACTGATAAAAAATGTGAAACAATGATTAGTAAGAGAGTTATGATAAATGTATATCAATATAGATGATACACCTATAAACCTAATGAAATATAAATTTGAGGTAAGTGTCCATAAAATATGTATCCAAATTTTTGAGATAGATCATCAATATATTTACCTATAATCGTTTACTATATTTCATTATATTATAGGATTATTGATAGAGGATAAGCTATTGTAAATTTACAATAGCTAGAAAAGATATCACTCACAGCACTAAGTATTAGTGAGATTCGATATTAATATAATAGAGCTCAATATATAAACTAATTCTGTTATACATTTTTTCCTATGTATAGTTCACATGCTACTTAACAACACATATGAACGAGCATAAACACACCACATCTTACACTGATGAAATAACTGTTAGTATCGGACCATACTAACAAAGAATATACCTCAGAGTGAAAGTATACGAGCTCATAATATAAATACTGAGTTTTTTCTTGACAAGAGTAATACGATGTTGCCAAGACACATGGAACCTCCGAAGACAATGTATGTCCAAAAAACACAGTGGAGCGAATATGTGACTCGGCCGATATACTCGTCACTATCTTTTCGCTATCATCATATCATTAACTACGCCAGTTCAGCGTACATACATGTTGAGTACCTACATTGGTCACAACACCTATTCCCCATCTGTCACGTGTGTTAGTATTCTGAAACACTCACACTCGATTGCTAGTATTTCCCAGGATCTCATTCTGGAATTAAAATCATTTTTAAGGATCTGTTCTCCTTCCTATCTCTTTGTGATCATCTTTTCACACAATTAGTTTTCCAGAAGATAATATCACTCATAACCCTTAATCTGCGTAATCTTATACACAAATTATCCCAACTATTCACTAATTAAGAGTTGTACACTATTATGAGACACAAAGTGGTTAATTCGCTACTAAAAAACTCTTATTACATAAGAAAGAGTATGATTCTCTCACTCACACAAAATATGTCTATAGATAGTTAAAGTAGTGTATATAATAGTTATAGCGCTCCGATCCTAAGCGATAATCCTGGAGGTTAAAATGTCTATAATATAACACACTATATTCACCTCAGAGTATATACAAATACTTGCACCCTATTCTTTCTCGCCTGTTTCTTCTCCCCACCCTTCTGCGTCAAAAAGATGATTTATGACTCTATTTTATGATATTACCCTAATTGATAGTGTGCGATCGAGTCCACATATGTGTTCGGTGATGAGTTATGTATTCATATGATTTTAAGATCACATAGTCATATATTAAAATCAAGTATTTTATAAAACTGAATAAGCACTCCTATACATTAAAGTTGTAAAAGAATATACCGCTATATCGGTCGACACAAAGAGTTATGTTTCACGATAAGGTAAATCCTCACACAATAGCAAAAACTCAACTGAGAATTAATGTACAACGACCCAAACCTAAAGCACACTACCCTACGCCTACGATAACATTATGAAAGTAAGACACTAACATTAGAATCACCAGTTGATCCAAAGTTCTATACCTATGTAACAACTCTAGAATATCATATGTTAACCCTGATGCGACCGACAGTGTCCACTTGAGACTGCTAAACGTAGAAACCTATTACCACTCTATCTTTATATGCAAGACTAACTAGAACCATATATCAATTATCTGCTACTATTTATTACACGTAAAATCATAGATATTCAAGCATGAGATGATATATGTTTATAACTTAAATAATGGATTTTATATCAGAGAGAGCCCTCATTACCTACCTCGTCTAAATATCTGATACCAAATCATATATATGCTATCGTAACAAAGTTTCTTACGTTAACATAGTATGATTCTCTGCATCTTTTTTAAATATTTGTAAAAATTCAACATATTTTTAAATACAACTAAAAATATAAACTGTTTGTTGCAGAATCCATCTTTAGAGAATCATTTTGCTAATGACTATAACAAGTTATATTCTCTCCTCAAAATATATACTCGCCGAACAGATATTGAGAGAACGATAAGCAATCTTTGTATAGCTAATCACAATGACTCCATTTAGAGATTGTATTATAATGTCGAATAAATATGAGTTTAAAAATCCCATCAAGTTTTAATATATATAAAAAATAAAGCTCTTTTGATATATAAATTTAAACATCCAATTATACAAGTGTAAAAAAATAGAGAATTTTACTGAGTGTGTGTGAGAGAGCAGGGGTTATCAGTGAGTTCCAATAGAATTAACGTAATATAGTCTATATACAACCGGATGCTCCCTCTTCAGATCTCCGTCACCACACACAATCCCCTTTTCAATGATCTTTCACTTGATCCACATATGGGGATCATATCTATTGCAAGTTACTATTAACAGATATATACACCACAGTGCCGAAGTAATCATTTAGTGGTTTCATAAGAATACAGTATATCTATATGATATCGATCAAGTAGAAGTATTTCTGTGTGATATTATGAATTTCAAAGACATGACCAACGGATACTATTATCGCCTTAAGTAACAAAAGTTGTTTGATGACACATCAATTAAAGCTAAATATCATAACCTCCAACTAAGAAATATTAATGATACAAACAACCGAAAAATAATAGAATCCTTACGCCACGAATAAAACAGCCGAACCATTAACAAAGTTCCATACTTATAGCTACAGTGCAAGTAACTAACATTGCAGTTTAGGATGTTAAGCCAAGGTCAAGGGTAAGGATCTCCAAACCCACTTAGGACTTTTGAAAAATATCAAAGTAATAAAGAGCGCAACGATTTAAGTGCCAAAGATCTGAAACTAACCGATATTTAGCCTCCATAAAAATTTTATGCTTTATAAGGTACGAGTTCAGATAATCGTGAGCACCAATGCATCAGACTACTAGAATACTGTATGGTTAGAGCGGGAGATTCTGTCTGAAGTGTCTCACATTATGAATGAATGCACATATCACGGAATCTTACCAACCTTCTCTTACAAACTCCTATATATTGCAATAAACTGAAAGGAAGATGTGGTAACAAAAGGCATTGCATATAGACTGGTACCAAGTCACCGACGATCTACAATTTTGTAGTCTTATATCTCTATATGAAGAGTAGAGATCTAGGTTAAGTAAGATCTAACCACTATACCTTGGCCGAGGTAACTTTACTAAGCATTCCGAAAGAGGTAAATGAGGGTTCAATTATACACCTCACTAGGGACTTTTGAATATAATATATGATACATAACATTACATGAAATGCACACAGTTTTTACACTTTCTTTAACCAATCGCTTATATACGACAATAGTTACAGTTAGTGTGCCCTAATTCTAACTCGCGTTCCTCACACATAACCTTGCACACATATCTATGCATGCTGACACACCAATGTATATATTATTAAAAGGATAGATCATATAGACACCCATATGTCTCTCTAATCTTATCACCATTTACTCTCTTAGTGTCACGTTGTGCGCGTGACTGAACGCTCATTCGAGGTGTCTTGTGTGTGGTACGTGTGATCGAGAGTGTGCTCTCGAAGAGCGAACACTTGTGACACACACTACGCGTCGGATTAGCACAAGCGTCCATTATCATGTCTAATCTCAATGTGGCGAAGTTATCTCTTGCGCTAGATGTTTCCTATTTTAAGATCATCCCACTCTAGACACTGTTCGCGTCACGTAAGTCATCTCTGAGCCTGAGCTTAACGTTATGTGTAGCAAACCTCACTCTGTGGTGTCGCTTAAGAGCATGCTACAAAAGCACCACCGCATTGATATAGGTGATACTGTGGAAAACTAATAACCCATTTAAGTACGAACTTAGAACATTAGACTTTATTTTATAAGAGACATAAAAATGCGAGCACGGATTTTAACGTGCCTCCCCTCCAAAATGTCTTATCTATCCTGTAGGTTTTTGTGCTCCGTGAATAATTAAAACAATTAGCGCCCAAGTGTTACCTCTTGCATCCCGAGTGTGGGACGGGAGCATCTGTAGCAGGGAGTTAGATGCACGAGCACACCGGTACACTCTCAACTACACTACTGTGTGAAAGAGAAGCTCAAAATCTACCAAGAATCCTAGAGACAATCTTGTAGATCTCTATATATGCGCATATATTACCTTTAGATTCTCAAGTGCCGATAGTGCTCATTCACACATGAAAAATATGGAGATAAACCAACTCCCTCCGGCGCCCTTAACATCCTCACACGGGTAAGGGTTCAAATGCACACACAACTCTTATATGTCTCATTTTGAAGAATCCATTATTATTGTTTGACTTTATTTAACAGGCTATAATATATGAGCTTTACTCTATTAATATATATATTTACTTATATAATCTTATATATCATTTACCACACAGTCTATGTATTACCCTAATACTTGATAAGTAATAGATATATGGTTTACCTATTCTATACGTGAATCTCTTGATATACACCCTTACACGGTTCATATAAATATGTAAGCATAGTTCATCAGTTATTATAACTATAATAAAATAATATATATATAATATATTATGTAAATGATATTTAACAGGATCATTTTCTTGTAAGCTTAAAATATACTATCTATTTCAATACTACAGTATAGAGTGAGTGCAAAAAATTATATATATGTGAGTAATAATCACCTTTACTCACTCTATATAGTAACTAGCCTTAGTGTTTTTCCTACATACTGGTGTCAACACACCAGCACACGGGATGTTCCACAATAGTCGCTTAGCTTATCATATCATATCTATGTGATAATATATATCATACCACTACTACTAGGTATATATAGGTATCTTATAGTTAAACATCTATTTATTTGGAAAAGTATGCATATCTCAGCTACACACAAAATGTAATATAATGAGATATAAATAATCTCGTATTTGCCTATTTGCAAACAAGCCTTATCATATATTACTCATATATTACCATTTAAGATGGAATATACATCACGTTAATTTAATTCTATATTTCAGAGGTATAGTATATGTTTATATGAATATACGTTATAAGTATGCCTCTAAATTATATGGAGTTAGTCATACTAGTATATAATAGGATATACATGATACTTAATTTATACGCAAATCATATGTATCAGTATATAGGTATATTTCGCGTGAGTGAGTAGAACATATATAATAATATAAACTTCTATCTTATTTTTTTAAGTGAGTAGTTTATATACTTAGTGAGAGTTTAGCAGATATATTTAAATAAGGTTTTAGTATTTAAACATCATATTACAGTACATGATTTAGATTGAGTTTAGATTTAATTGATAGAAACACTTAAAATCATTCTATACATATACGAGTTATATCCATCACAAAATTTGTGCCATTTATGTTTATGACTATATTAAAGACTATAATGTGATATATTGAACACTAATTTATAGGTAATGAGATTTTAATAATATGAGATTATATATATTAATAGAAATGACGGTTATTTAATATATATATACAATAATACATATTCACAACAGTAAATTAAGATTATTACTATTATATATCACTCACAGGTTAGACTTCCATTTAATAAACATCTCACCTTCGTTCTTGATCATTTCACTTTAAACTTGCGGTAAATTTTTAGTAATAATTATACATCTACTCATCATTTAACCTATACTTTCATATAATTTAGTATTGTGATACTCAACATTTTTCATAATAAGATACATACTAATATATTTAAAATAGCCATATATATATTTAGTTGAATTCACCACATCCGGATATCATTATTAAATTCTTCTATAGATACTAGTCATGCAAGTATAAATTTCCACAAAAGAGGAGAGTATTATCCACCGTTGACACAAGATTAACGCCTTATAACTTATATCACGGATATGTTCAAGTATTGTGTCTGGAGTTATGTTAAAATGAACTCCACTACATTAAAACCTGAGTAAAGTCTTGAATATATTATTATATTAAGTTCTAAGTATGAGAGTATTATTCATATAGAACTTTATTAAAAGCCGGTAATGAACGCTTCATGGTACTCTCACAGCTGATTAAATAGAATATAATAATATCCTCTTACCTAATGTTTCAACTAATATATAAAGTAAAACTGATCACTCTAAATGTAACTTCTGAGGGTAATTTCCACTATAGTATACGCAGGCATTTATAATATATTACTATAATTATTATTAATAATATCTATCAAGTTAGAGAGAGAGAGAGAGAAGATTCACAAGAACTCTCTTATCCCACAATTTTTCGACAATGATACTGAGTTCTGATATTCTGTTATTCCATTCTGTGAACCCCGTTACACCATATTTATTGCGATATCCTCTCCACAGTGTTCTCTAAGTTTTCCTGCATATCTCTTTCGTCATTATCTGCGGACTCTTTTACCAACAAGGAGATCAGAGAGTGTATGATTGGTATCTTGGCCTGTGTTTATTTCCTTGTTTTATTAATTACAAGTATAAAATTATTATTGTAATATTTTATATATATATCTCTTTTTAAGCCCATAGTTTATATATATATATCTCCTCTCACACACACACCATAACACAAATCACGTTCGCAAAAATTGTAAATATTTCCCAAATAAATGTAATTAAATCCTTGTACATCTATAGGTAATAAAGATTTCTTTATACCTCTCTCTGAATATATTTTGAGTTTTTGCTCCTCTTTTATACATATATTTTAAATAACTTCTCTCTATAAAATCAGTTTTCTTTTCGGTAGTTTCGTTCACCATTTTCTTTAAATCTGTAACATTTCTATATTTAATTTCTCACCTATGAAATTTATCTCTATTATATAACGAACATCTCCAAGAGAAATTGGGTAGAGATAGCCTACCTACCCTCGTCCCTACCCTACTAGTGTAGTAATCTACCGCCCAGCTCTAATATTCGTCTGGTATATCATTATTATCTTTTACTACCCTTATTTTATCTGAGTATATAATAGTAGTGATTTAGTGCATAGCAGTACGTTATTCGTATATATATTACATTCACCATTTTATCATCTATGAGGTGAGCGTAGTATGAGTATGACTTAAGTGTTCACTAGTGATTTAAATGAACCTAGTGAAATTATTTAGGCAGATAAGCCAAGTTCATATGGTTAAGTATTATATATCGAAATATATTAAATGTAGTTCATCTATTATACTATATATATATGCGGTAAAAATTATTAACTACATATATTAGCATATCTTAATTCATCACTTTTGTATAGAAACCTCTATTGATTCACATCTTTTTCAACTTAATTGAGCTTGAGCTTTCATTATATATACGATAAAATATGTGTTGGTTTATATTATATTATTATATTATAGGATGTTCGTATTATACTACTATTTGGTTTGATAAATTAACTATACTCATGATATTTACGTCATATATACATCACAGTCATATGTAGTGTAGTGTACTAACTATTTCTTTGAAACTCATACTATATAATTATAGATATTTTACCTAAATATATATTTACTGAAATCCATCATTTATATATCTTGATTCTTACTTTTATCAATAATCATTTTGACAATTTATGCCTCGATAAAATCAATTATACTCTTCACTTTGACAGTTTAGAATATAATTTAGATATAATCCTCAATAAGCTTACTTGATTCTTATTAATCACTACACACACTCATAGATTCGTATTATGATTTTTATTATTATCTTATTTCATAAAATCCATTAACCTTATATAATAGATATGTGAGAGTAAGTATTATTTACTACAACTCACAAAAAATGAGGAATATATTTACAGATATTCTTTCATTATTGTATAATATATTTTATATATTATTATATATTGTGTCATAAACTCACATGGAAAGGGGGTATTGTACTTTATGAATATGTCTATTCAACTACTGTATATCTAATATATAGTAAGTACTAACGCCTGATCTATGAGTTTTCACTGAGAGAGTTATGTATCTCACGTTGATAAATTATTTATCATTCGGCATATATAAGTTTATAATAAGTAAAATTAGTCTTATTGTGATATTATCTATATATATATATAAATCACGCAATTCATATCAGAGCCTTCTAATATAATGTATATTCTCACATATTTACTTTTTATTAATATTATAGATTGTAATATAGATATAAACTTTGTGAGGCAAAATCCTATTATTGTGAAAACACTCTCACACACACCGTACTTATATATATGAAATTATTCTTGAAAATCATAATTTTTATATTATAATTCTCCGCCATATCAAAACTCAGATTAAATAACTCTTAGTATTAATAGATGAACTAGATTTCAAACTATATACAATTAAAGTATAATATTAATATATACATAATAATAATAAAATTCGAAAGTGTACAATTTTACAAAGTTCAATAGCCATATTACACTAATATAGATATATATCACTCACACTCTCAATAACAATGAATAACAATAACAAATAATAAATAATAATAAATATATAAATAAATAATTTAAATACACTGAACCTACTGAATTTTTTGCTATGATATAATGAACATATAATTAAATTAGAGAGATAACAATACATAACATCACATAATAAATAATAATATATTTGAATATAAATAATATATAAATAATATAAATAAAATCAAATAAATAAAAACAAATATAATACACACACCATAGAGTGAAAAAATACTATATAATAGTAAAAATAATCAATAAATATAATTTAATATAATTATATTAATAATTAATTAATTAATAATGAGTATAGTTATATATCATATAAATAATATTAATAATAAATACAATTATATTTAACCATATATTTTAATTATTACATATATATATTTCACTTTTATATAATAAATCAAATAAATAATAATAATATAAATAAAAAAAAAATAATACATAGCAATAATAGAGGTAATACATAATACCTAAATAGGATAAATAATAAAGTATTGAAAGAATAAAATGTCAGTTCGCTAATAGTTATACATATAACATAAGAATCACCTCGACACATTCGAGTTTTAAATTAACGGTTCAAATAACTTAAATAAATAAAAGATAAAAATAGGAACAAAAGTTGCATAACAAAGAATAAATATAAAAGAATAATTTATTTATCAAAATAGATAATAAATATATGAATAATAAATATTAATAAATAAATTAATATAATTGTTAATAATTTAAATTCCATATTATATATTATGATAAATAAAATAGCGAAGAATGATGATATTTATTTAATAACTCTAGAGTGTGTTATTTTCTTTCCTCAAGAACTACTTAATTTAGAACTATATATATGTATCGTATTAAATATTAGTGTTATTATTTTATTTATCTCTATCAAGTTCTTTTTAATACTATATCGATTATGTAATATCCACTCTCACACACACTAATCTCTAGTAAATATAGAATATTGTATATGATACTCTAGAGCGAGGGTTATGCTCTATTATCTGAGCATATCATTGTCTAAATTGGAATAGTATTTATTGACTTACAATTTTTATTTATATATATCATCTATGATCCACCTTATTAATCTCTTGTTTTCAGGATATTAATTATTATATATTGTGATTGCTCTAGTGCAGACTATGAAAGTGATAAAATTATATATTTATAGTATTATTTTTGATTATGAAATTATATTAGTTTCTTATTTTGAATTCATCTCTCACATTCTGATTTCTACATTCATCTAGTGCTACTCTATTACATGAGTGTATTAATTATTATTTTTTGAGTCTTATATAAACTCAAGGTACCTGTATATTATTATTGAAGTATATGTATATGGTAATGTTTGTGTTTAATTAAGTTCAGGTGAGATAAATATATTATATACCCTTGAGTGAGTGCACACCACCATTTACTAAAATGACCCAGCATAGCTTAATGACTTACTAACCACTATATCATGCACCCCACAATAAAAAGATCTCCCGTAGTTCAGACTATATTCCTCTCAAAATCATTCGGCACACAAATTCGTGTCTGATACCCCACTTATCTAACTTAAAGCCATCACTATTGCAATTAAAATATAAGAGATAATAGCAATAATCAATAAAATAATAATAATTAATAAATACATATATAGTACCTCTATTTAATTCAATATTATACATATATCATATGATAAATTCTCAAGCAATATGACACTTAATAATCTCTAATGAATAATAATAAAGATACATGAGTATATTATTAATAAAATAATATATTCATTCATCTCTATATTTAACACATCGGGCTTAGTACTGCTGCCTAGAGCCGGATCGATCTTCTTAGGTGAATTTTAAAATAAAACTTTTATATTCTACTAAATTTTTTTTTTTTTTTTTGTATACATTTTGATTATAGATTCTTTTTCGATGAATGTTAACATCATGAGTTTTCTTAATATTTGATTCAGTTCCTTCTCGCAATTATTTATCTGTTCAACCTTCGGATCATATAAACTCAAAATAACACAATCTAATATGTTGATAAGGGTTATTATCCGACCTGTTTGCGAGGTTGAGGCTATGATTGAGGGTTGTTTCGAAATGGTGTTGATGTTGTTCGCTGTGTGAGTTTGATTGAGGTTAGTTAGTTAGATGACTGCTGTTGTGTTAGTTTTCATGTTTTTTGTTTTGTTTATGTTTGTGGTTTGTTGTTTGTTGTTGTTTAGGTGTTGATTCTAATTCATGCGTTGTTGTTGATGTGTAGAGGTTAGGGGACTTGTGTTAGTAATATTTCATCTCTCATAATCGCTGTAGAAATAAGAAATAGAGAACGTATAAAGGCGGTAAGACCCTCACTTAGCTTCTCTCTTCATTCCACTAAAGCAAGAAGCCACTTGGTTACATCAAGGATGGTTGCCGTATAGACGCGAAAAGTAGGTTAACAAAACTGTAGACAACCACCCTCCACCTTTGTGCGTGTAATAGCTGTTCTCTTTTATTTGTTTAACTCATTTTTGTTTTTACCACGCAAAGTTTTTTTTAATTTGATGTTTTTCATAACCTCCGACGTGGCTTTACCTTCTGAGGTCTGTTTAAAGGAACATTTCCTTTTTATCAAGATTTAGGCATACTTCTGCTATACACTGTTTATAAAGAATATTCCTATACTCACACAGACCATCAGTTGATACGTTTTTCGAAAGGTGTCAGTGGAGGTTTTAAATTTTCCATAAGATGGTAAATAATCTTTTTGCTACATAGGAAGTGCTCATTATTCAGTATGATGATAACTGTCTCATCTCGTATAGGTGAAGATATTAGAGATAACACTCTATGCGGTGTTCTATAGGAGAAAGCTCACAGAAAGTTAAAAACCTGAGGTTATAGATGCTAACTTCTTTATTATAACTTTTAGGAACTCTTTACGTGAGTATGGGGAACCATTTGGGTAATTGTGGAAAAATCCTATTTACGAGGAATTAGGACCAAACAAACTACTTGACCTGACTCATATCCCTTTTTTGTCCGAACAAGAATAAAAAACTGGAGTGGTTAAAGACACATCCCTCATATACTTATTCGGCATTTTGTAAAGATATTCTGAGTTTATGAAAAAAAAATACTGTGCATGTATTAAATGGATGGAGAGAGTAAAACTGTGAAAAAAGTTATCTGAGTATATCCTCTTTCAATTTAGATTGCACACATTCAAATACCATCTAAGGATTAGCGTATAATTTTTATTGTGCTGGTAAACCATTTATAAGAGCTTTTAATGTAATATAAACCCTTCGTGAGAATGGATTACATCTTTTGTAATCTAAAATCATTTTGCTTCATAATGTATTTTCAATTATTTTTAACAGGTTGTTGTTTCGGAAAATACGCAACCTCTTCTTAAAAATGTTTTAATAACAAGAACCAGGGTTATCCCACATTCACCACTTCGTCAGTACCAGGGACAGCAAGTATCTATTGTGAGCACGTGCGCACAGGCACACATTAATAATAATATAGTACCATAATGTTCCTATCTCTTACTCATTGACACGTGTATTGAAACACTAATGAAATAAGAATAATAAGCTTTCTGATATTTCATTATTAGTGAAACAATGGCTCACTAGACTCAAATTAGAACCAATAGTATCGCTGATGAGAATATATAAGTGGTAGGAATATGCATACTTTGGTGACGTTGAATTTCCACAGATTTACTGTGTTTGTAGTGGGGATGCGTAAAATATGACCTGAATATCAAATAGTATCTAAACCAAGAGGATACGTGAGATGTATAGTAGGGGAGTGGGGAGGTCGTTGTTTGATTTACAGACTTACTGATTTTTAGGGTATGCAAAACATAGCAATTTTTTTATTAAAAATTATGAATTTAAATAACTAGATCAATAGATCAATAGACATCAATAGATCATAGATCAAAATAGATCAAATAGATGCGAATAGATCTACATATGAACCAGAAAGAGCGGTTGCGGCTCTGATGATGCGCTTATTGAATTACTGAGCGTTCTACAGAGTTCGGGTTAGGGTATTGTAAAACATAAGCAATTTTAAAAAAAATATAGACCTGAATCAATAGCACCATAATTAGAATCCAACATAGATTCAATAGGAGTCAATAGATCGAGTAGATCAATAGATCACATATGAACAGAAGAGGGTTGGATGATGTGATAGAGATTTTACTGAATTTACTGGATTTTAAAGAAGGAGTATCGTAAAAACATAGCAATTTTAATAAAAATGTGACCTGAAAGATGAATAGTATAAAAATACCACAAAAACGATAGTTAAACTATCCTTAAATATCACAATATATTTTCTATACATAAGGACCAAGAAAAATCAAATTTAGATCAATAATAACATATGTACAGAGGGAAGGATTGGATAGATGTATGATTACCTGATTTACTGATTTTTAGGGTGTTCTAAAAACGGCAATTACTACGCTGAAGAATTGTATAACCTAAAATCGACTTTGGTAAAAACAATAAAATTAAACTAGAAGTAATAAATATAAAATATAATAAATCTTTTGAAAAAAAAAAATTAAGTTTGAAAAACAAGAACACTTTTGCATTCTCGTAACCGGATCGCACATGCAGGGACGCTGAGGCAACGCGCACGCGCCGCGAGTTTCGCGGCGGATGCACTGGCTGGCGTGCTAGCAACGGCGCGCACACGCCAACAGGTCAGGGCTTTGTACACAAAACGCATGGCCAATAGAGAGAGAGAGAAGCGCTAAAACACCCATAGTTAGAGTTCTACGCCCTTATAAACATATATTTTAACACCCATATTGGCATCATATAACAAAAATATAATATATTTTACAATAAAATTTGATAATAATAATATTTAAATAATCAACCCATAGAACTCACACTCACCGCGACTAGATAGCCAACACACACTCATATGAGGATCAGGAACGCTATGACAAATCAATACAAATACTCAATTAATTAAGATTTATATATCACACATAGTACCATAATATCTACAATTCTATATAATCTTACAATACATCAATATAACCAAATTTTAAAACCTCTTACTAATATTTGTGATTCAAATTAAATTATCTAATAATATGAAAATTTTATTTCAGCTTTTCTGAATTTTAGAGGGTTTTGATCATGTGTGGCGACGCCCCCACTTTCAGGTGTAAAGTCTATCCCTAACAGATAAGATCGTATAACATCCAATCTCAGCCGTACTACATGATTGACATGTATGTGATTTTATCAAGGATCTACCTAATATTTATACTCATTCAGCACAAAGCACAAGAACTTTATTAGACACAACAAATATCCACCCTACTGAAACACTTTCTTAAAACCTTCATATTTTACAAGTAACACCTGGGCCTCACTTATATCCATGTATCGTGCATTGTGACGTGACATGATTAGCACACGGGAGGGTCCTGAGAGGCCGGACTAATTTAGCTGCCTAATAGCCCAATAAGTAGATTGGATATCCGAGTGTATCATTTAAAAAAATTGAATCTGTATCTGTGAAAGAACGATAGAAATAGAAGGTCAGATATAACGAAATGTAGTGCACTGAAATTTGTGTATGTCATAACCGTGGTAAGAGGAACTTAAAAAAAGAACCTCAGAAGTGGACCTTTCGCCTTTGAGATCACTTCGTTCTCGTTCAGGTATGAATAATAATGAATAAGAATAATAGATATATACCAAATAATAATTATTATTAATAAAATAAATAATATTAAATATAATAACATAAACCAATAAGAAAAAATAATAATATTAATTTATAAATAATTCATAATACATTATTCACTCTATAATTATATAAACATATTTTGTTACCGAAAAAAATAATCTAATTATATATATCAATAGAAGAGTAATATTTGTTCATATAATCCAACAAGAATATTAATAATACGATTTATCATAAAAAATTTAATATATAAATATATATAATACACTATCTTTATTCACTCAAGTAAACAGCGTGTAATGTGATACAAAACAGTGGGACGACCATCATCGAGGGAGATCTCTTAATCAAAAGCGAGTCAGCTCCAGCGCTGTTAATCAGGAGTATACAGAAACAATTTTACTCTCTCTCTGGCAGCGTGGGTTTGATCCTCCCAGGGTGTTCAGGATTCATTAGGTGTCCCTATAATGAGTCTCAAAACTCTGCCTTCTAGACACTCTGCTGGTCTGGAGTCCATACCACGGACTGGTGAAGAGGCATGATTGGATTTGCTGCGGAGCCCACTATCGTTTTCAATAAATGTTCTCTAAGAAAAAAAAGCGACCACTAATCATCAATACGAACTCGAACTATCGCTTATCTAACTTTGGCTAGCCACACATCGCCTCGTAAAGTTTTATGAACATCCAGAGAAGACTTGAATATATTAGAATTTATAACCTATCCTCTTAACTCAAGAGGCAGTCTTAACCTAAATTAAATTCCAGATTTACTTATTTCTAACATGTTTGAAGCCGATTAAACATACTCTTATAAATTCGTCATGATTGAGAGGAACATAAGGAACCACTCACACTCCCACGACACATACTACTCCTCGACAGATGGCAGTCCCACTAGTTACTCGGATTCAAAATGAGCGATACATCCACTCAGGAGAAACTAAGGTGGTTTGAGACATCGAATGGTTTGTCTACTTCATCTAAGTGATATATCTCAAGAGAGGTTTTACTTTTCATTTAGTGTTAAAACGTGTAAATAGATGTTGGATTTCTTTGAATTTAGTGTATGGTGTGTTTTAATTTTAATGTGGAGTGTCTTAGCGCTCACGATCACGACATCATATTAATAGATAACATAATATTAGACCCAAAAATACATAAGCACAATACATGAATATCAATGCCAACACAAAAGGAGTATTATAACACGAAACTATTACAAGAACAATATAGAACAGCGAGACACACTAATTTTAATTGTTACAATAAAAAAAACTATTCAACATGTGTTTTATTTATGGCTTGGCGTTCAGGACAACAATTCGATCTAAGATATCAGTGATACACACCCCTCCTATTGAATGTTACTCAATGATAATTTAATTGTTTTTTCTATCAGGAATTGATCTTTTAAAGATTTCTTTTAATCTGTAAGGATATCTTTTACAAGCACACGATCTATATGAGTGTCTCTCTTATTTTATGATATTTTCTAAATAAAATTCCCTCACATCGAATAAATTAGTCCTAGGAATTAGTCTTCTGAGTGAACGACGCAGCTGAAAGTGGTCTCCATCAAGAGTATGCGCAGAATCCACGTATTTCAAGAAGGATAGAATTAGATATCTGTAACACTTCTTAGGATATCCTTGGAATCCAAATCACACCTGTAATAAAGAGAGAAAAGGACGAGAGTCATGCTATTGTATGATTATATGACTACCGGTTTACTGAAGATAATTGGAAATTGGAGCTGTCACACTAATATGGCCTCCACATTATAAATTAGAATGCTGAAATAAAATTTCTTAATAATTGCTTCACAATAAAATTATATATGAACTTATTCATTATATTATTATTATTATGTATTATTATTATTATTATTCATTATTTTATTATTTAGTTAGTTATATTAAATTCTTAATATATTATTATATGAGAATATTAAAATTTTAAATTGTAACTATTTTTTTCATTGTGAAAATTAATTTCTTCAATATTTAACTTATATTTTTGAATTTACATTTATATATTTTTATATTCATATTTTATTATTATTATTATTCTAATTTTATATCTTATATAATATTATATGTACTTAATTAGAATATATCGTTTATTTTTATTTATTACACTTTTTATTAATATCATTTTATTATTATACTTCATGTATTAATTTTAGTCATTATTAATTATCTATATATATCTGAGTTAGATTATTGAAAACTTAAGACTACGTAAAAATTCACACTATTTATTATTATTTAGTTATATCTCAGACTTGTTTTTCAGTAAAAGCTTATAGTGATTCTGAAAGATTATTGTTTAGGCAATCAATTTCTCGATTTCTTTTTTGGAATTAATCTAAGTATGGACTATGCATTCTCGCACAAAATAATTCATATCTCTAAAAAATTTTTTCCTTAAAACTATAATTTCACTGAATATAAATAAATCAAACTATATGATAAAATGCTTTGCTCGCTTTTAAAATTTCACGCACTATATTAGCTGCTTGGTATACTGGCGGTAAGTAAACCAATTAATAAAGCCTGCCCCAAGTGCTTTCTTCGTC
Source organism: Trachelipus rathkii (assembly GCA_015478945.1). Taxonomy (NCBI): domain Eukaryota; kingdom Metazoa; phylum Arthropoda; class Malacostraca; order Isopoda; family Trachelipodidae; genus Trachelipus; species Trachelipus rathkii. The sequence continues at coordinate 16,689 of JABUQX010036196.1, read as the reverse complement.
ACAAGATTTTGTAGCTAATGTTTGAAGTGTTGCTTAATTAATAATAACTGTTATAATTATAGAAAATGTAAATAGTGAAAGTATGAAAAAGAAACAATAATGAGTTGGAAGGAAATGAAATTTTTCATCATGAAGAGAGTACTGAAGGAAATAATATATAAATAATAATAAAGATAATAGAAAGAAATATACAAATAAATAAGCAGTAAATCATATCTGAATGTTATATGAGATAAAATGAAATACACTACAGCTAAACTATACAATACATTAATCACTATTAAATATTGTTATTATTATTATTATTGAAACATTGTTTAGCTTGAGAGAAGATCATGCATTTCAATTGGTTATTATTAGAATAATTTTATCAATTTTCATTTATAATACTTATAAATACTTAATTATCATAATTCAAGGTGTATAAAGAGTATATTTTGTCACATCGTTAGGTGAATTTACCAGGCTTTAGGAATTATGTGGATATGCTTCCAGAGTTGTGGGACGAATGATTTATGTATGATTATAATATATTGATTAATTTTATCTCTGTGTTTTTTATGGTCTTTATTTTATAATTTGTAGTAAGTCTTATTTCAGAATTTATTACGAATTCTGGGAAGTTAACTTTAAATATTGATTGATAAATGTTTAATTATATTGATTTTTATGTTACTGTATTTATTGCATTTCATCATTTATGATATAATTCATTACTGAGTTATTATCCATTATTCAATTTAGATATGTTATTATATGTGTAGTGCTCTATCTATAAATTAATATTATTAGTTTATTAAATTATAATTCTATGAAAAAATTTATTATAAAATAAATAATTAAAATAAATTTATGTTAATTATTTATTAATATAGCTTATATAATGTATTTATATATATTATAGGCATGCAATTTAAGAAATTATGATATATAAAGGTAAACAACCATCATAATTATATTTATAACATACATAACTTTTTATATCATACTAAAATCTCACCCACGTGAGCACAGAAGAGAGAGGTAAGTGTGTGATGCGAACACAACTTGTATTGCATTATCATGGCAATTAGCGGTGTGGCCCGAACTCAAAAATCGTGTCTCGTACTCGGCCAATGCAGCCAAAATCGGTAGATAGTTAATAGCAGTACCATTTATTTCACCTACCACGGAAGGACTCACAGACTGTTCAATGAGCACACACTCGACTAGGCATATTAACATGATTAACAGTCATATAGATGAATACATATAACTCAAACAATAAATCATTAAGTAATAAGATCTTAATATATTAATGAGATGAATAATAATAATAATAATTAAATAATTATATATCCAAATCCAAAAAAATACACATAAATAATAATAATAATAACAAATAAAAAATATATATGAGAAATACAATTACATAAAATAATATACAAATACATATTCTTCAAACAAGAATCTACAAATTAACTATATATATAATACACAAAAAAAAGGCATATTAAAATAATCTTATAAGATATCCAATAAATAAAGATATATATCACTTTATATAATAATTAATTTAATTATTATTAGATGAATTTTATTAATATCATATAAATTTTATTATATTCTTTTCATATTATACTATAAATCATAAAATTAAAAAATAATATTTAAGTTATATAATTATAACTTATAACTTATATCTATAAATATAATTTGAGTAATTAATTAATATAATTAATAGTGTAATAATAATAATAAATAATAAATAATAATACATACAAACAGACTATTCACATATTATTTTACATAATTATTTATCATTATTATATATTATATTAATTTAATTCATCTATATTATATTTATATTTATTATATTATTTTTAATTTATATTTGATATAATGTAGTAAATAATAATATAATAATAATATATAAAAATAACAATAATAATAATTGATATATATAATACATAATACATAATAGATAATTAATAATAATTAATAGGAATTTATATAATAATAGATAATGAAGATACTGCAAATAATAATACTTAATATATGTGAGTCAATTGTGAAGTACCATTGAATGAAGTAGAGAGTAATAGTATAGTCGAATAATACATATAATAATAATCAATAATAACTAATAATCAAAATATTTAATTTGATAGTGACACATTCCAATTATAATTAGACTAATAATAATTAATACATTTTAGGAAACTCTGATGATCAGTGTCTTGTTGATTTTGTGAGTAAATTGCTAAAATTGTGTTGAGCGTTGTTGTTTGAGGTGCTTATGTCTCGTAGGTTGTGTGTTGTAGTTGTGAGTTCCAAAGCGATAATAATAAAAATTAAATAATAAATAATAATAATAATAATAAATAACTTAAATAATATATAATGAAATAATAAATAATAATTAATAATGAAATAATAATTAATAATAATATATTTATTTATAATATATGTATGTTAAGTAATATTCATGTGGAATAAATTAATAATAATAATAATAATAATTACCATAATTATATATTATATATTAAAATTATTCAGTTATACAAACTTATTTTCATTGCCGGTTAAGTTTATGATTTGACTGGTAATTTAGACTATACTATATATTTATAATAATAATCGTAATTATTAGATAATATAAATTGAAGTAGAGTCATCTCAAATTGACAATAAAATTCACAATCAATTAATTATTAAAATTTATATAAAAATAAAAATTAACATTTTCTAATTAATAATCAATAGTCACAAATATCAATTTGCACATCAAATAATAAATAAATATATCACATTATAGTTTTATTATTTATATTTTTTATTAAGCATATGAATTTAATAAATAAATAATTAAAAAATAATAAAAGATGTATAAATAAATTGAAAACATAAATCACACATAATAAGATCACTAATAAAATTATCAAAAAATTAAGTTGAGCTAAGTAAATCACTAATTTTTTAAAAAATTTAATATAAAAATTAAATTATAATTAGATAATAATTATTTGATTATAATATTATTCTCTCTATAGTGTGATTTGTAAAATCATGTATTAAATTAATTATTATATTAAGTCACTACATCTCAAATTTACTCGATGTGCAATATATATGAAAAGGTTAAGTCGGGTTCCTTCTTAGGTATGTATCAAGAATTTGAGTTAAAAATGTTAGTTTGGTATTCAAATTTTATAGTAGTAATATTTTGTTCATTTACAATTTCTTTTCATTAATCCATTCATTTAACATTTTAATACTTACTCTAGACAGCAATAATAATTATATGCCACTGAATATAAAGTAAAATTATTTAGCAATGGTCTAATTGATGTATCATTAAACTATTTCTTTATTAGGTCCATCACCGGGTTATTCGTCCGTAAACCTCGGTACTATCATTCAGTAGGTTTCTATTCTTAAATATACAAATTGATAATGAATTATATTAAAAATTAGATTTACAAAAATTTTAAAAATTTACAAATTTATGAGTCATATTAGATACCATATTAATACAAATAGAAAATAATTATTGGCAGGTACCATATTAATATAAGCTAAAACAATAATTATCGGCAATCATATTGCACGCACGCACGCAAGTAGAAGTTGCGGAACCCTGTAGGAGTGGCTTCATTATTGGTATCAAGATTTTGTTTATATTAACTGCCCACGCAGCATGAGGAGTGTAAAATTTAAATGACTTTGAATATCAGGTACACTCATCCTACCAATATACTTACGTAAAGTAACAAGTCAGACTCGAGACATCATTTCATATGGTACTTATTTAGCATGGCGGGGAGCTCATTATTAAAATATATAAAATATTATTCTACTTTGATTATATATATTTTCGAGAGAAAAAAAACATATTAAACCCAAATCTTCTATGCAAGATACGATTTGATTGACACCCCTTACCATATGTAGGATATATACATAACAGTAACATATCGATCAGTTTTATATCTATAGACAGTAAGTCACGAGTATTATGTATATAAGCCTTTTACTAATGACCTTACATGACTTGAACCATGTTTTTTTCCTCCATGTGCCAAGACATGTAGTTAACTTATCTAGTCTTGACTATTTTTAGATATTTAAAATCGTAAATATATGGATAAGAAAACCCTTTCTTACAGGCATACCTGTCACAAGTACCAACTTAGACTAATCATCTCTCGAATGAAAGTCAATTATATAAATTTTATTTTTTAAATAACTTACAAATTGCAATAGAACGACATCTCAGTAATTACATACAAGATAGGAATATATCCTACTCAGAATGGCATTTATATTACACACTCAACATACATTAAATCTAGCAATGCAGCTAAAAAAAATATATACAATGATATAAACATAATATACTATACATAATAACTAATAGAAAACTTTCTTCTCTAGCTTACTCTGCTATAAATATACTCACCATATAATTTATCTCAAGGTTAATCTACACTAATATTGTCTTATTGTACCAATTCTGACTATATGTATATTCGAATCTGTAACTGTTTTATCGTATCGACGTATATATTTGATTATACACGACTAACAAAATCTCAATCAAAATAGGTGACATACCAGTGCCGCTTTTAAAATAACACTCATAGTAAAATATCTACAGAACATTATTAATCACTGAACATATAACAAGTGAACTAATCTACTGTGAACCTGATATTCCCCAAAGTCATTTATTTAAAATTTTACACTTATCCTAATTTGTGAGTGACGCAAAAACTGAGAAAATTAGCTATTGACTTTTTTTATCTGTTAGAATCTTTACAAGACATTATCATAAAAGTTTAATCGAATGTGTGTCTTACTTATAATTAACTTAAATTTAATAATATGAAGTATAAAAATCTAAAAATACATAAATTTGTTAATTTTAATTTTTTATGTCTTGTGTGTCTCTAAAAAAATATATAATTTTAATAAAATACTTTTTTTAAATTTCCAAAAAATTATGTTAGAATACGAATAAAACCTCATGAGACAGAATTAGCTACCAGGTTTTTATTGTGAGTAGACACCTCACAAATAACCCTAAGGTGAGGACTAATAAATAATAAATAATAAATAATATCAGCCTCATTATCATTTATCATTTCAACATAAATTTACTATAGAATAATATATTATAAAAATAAATGAAAATCAGTTGAAAATATTTAGGGAATTGAAAGCTTTAAAAGATAAAAACTTATAATAATATAATTAATAAAATATAAAAATAAAATATACTAAATATATTATTAATATCATCAATATAATATATATATCATAAAATAACAACAATAATATGTATTAGTAATTTATAATAATTTAAATATAATATATTATAAATATAATAATAATAATAATTAATAAATAAATTAATATATAATAATAATGAGAATATATAATAATAATAATGCTTATAGCAATATTAAAAAGAAACAATCTTCAACCTATAAAAAATAATGTGAGAAAGAGTGATAAATTTAGTTAAAAAACTATATATCAAACAAGAGATATAATAATATATAATAATTTAAATATTATACAAAAATATATTATAATATAGCAGTTTTTATTCACTGAATATTAAGTAAATATGAATAGATTATAGAAATATGACTAAATATTACAATTATTAAATTAATAATCCCTACTTAAATATTAATTATATTGTGAATAGGAAAGTAATGGAGTAGTTAATATTTAATAACTGAATAAGAATATACAAATAATATAATAATAATTATATATAATAATACATTTAAGAACAATATAATATATAATAATTATAATAATAATATAATAATAATAATATATATAATACTATTAATAATAAACATAATAATAAATTAAATAAATAAGTTATTAATAAAATAAATAAATATAATAATATAATAATTAAATAATAATAATAATAATTAATATAATAATTATAATATAATAAAAAGAAGTATAAGAGTATAATGAATTAGTTACATATATAAGTTATAATAAATAATAAATAATTTTAAGAATTATAATTAATTAATTATAATATAGAATAAATTAAATAATAATAATTAATGTTTTATTATTACAAAATTATTTCTGAAATAATAATATAATAATGAAATTAAATAATAATAATAATAATAATAATTATCAATTAATATAATTTACCTTTATTTGTTAAATTGTTTACATTTATAATTACATTCCTAATAAATCTAGTTCTGATAAGGAATCACTTCTTATATTGTATGATATATTATTTTATTGTGATTAGAGTTATATTTATAATATAATTTCTTTATTATTTTAAAGTATTAGGGTAAATTGAATTATATATTTTAAAGAACATTTCTTAATTAAACTACTACACACTATGATAATTTAACTAAATTCTATAACAATTATCTAGATGAAATCTTATGCTCGGAATATAGGAAACTGTATATTACGTTTTGAAAATCAAGTTTATTGTATAATATATATCTATTCTTAATATAGGATATAACAGTGCCAGACAACTATGCAACGGACCGGTTAGAGTTTCGTTTTATTACCGGTTCCTCACGCATACACTGCTCCAGGACTCCGTAACTGTCCGGCTCCTGTTATCTCACTCTGTGCTTTCCTCAATTAATTATAGAATCTTTTTATCTCAGGCTTCCTGGAGTGTGCGTGCCTTATTCTACATTATTTTTTAATTATATGTCTTGATTGGTAACACAGTGAGTTCCTTACTCTATTCTGCATACGGAATTTCCCTACAGTGAGGTCTACACATGTTTATCATTTAATTGTATAACACACGGTTTATTATGCGTCTCCGGATCTGGTTCTGGATCCAGCTTTGGGCTCAACCGCTAAAAAATTCGGCTCCGACTCCGGGTGAGGCTCCATCCACTAAACCTTGAACCTACCCTGTCGATGCCTCCTTGCAGAATACCATTCACCAGACTTTTCCAAGAGCTTCCTGACGTGCTGCTTTTCACACTGGACAAAAACTAACTTTAATCACTTATAATATTAATTAATTTAACAAATAATAATAATAATAAATAATAATTATATATAATAATTAATAATAATAATATAATATAATTAAATTATAAATAATAATAATAAATAAATTAATAATTAATATAATAATAATTATATAAATAAATTTAATAATAATCAGAACTTGTAAACAAAATCTTTTAAGCAAATAATATTTTATAGCAAATAGTTATTAAATATATTTTGCTCAGAATCTTTACTTAATAAAAAAAAATTTAAATATATTACCTTATTATTTTACTTTCTTTAATAAGTATACAAATAAATAAAAAAATAAAATTAAAAGGAAGAAAGAAGAAACTGTTACAAGTATTTCCATTGGCTACCTGAGAAGGGAGAGAGTTTTTCCTACTAAAAGAACTACGGAATTCGGTTTATGTGATTATATTTGTTAGCTATTTCTAATATTTTTATCTACTACGGTTATTCCTGTACCTTGTTATACTTATTTTAAATAGATAAAATTTTGCATTGATTAAATTTTACAAAACTTAATTTTCAACTAAACTGCATCAAATTTTTGCGACGTTCATATTAAATTACGATTTTTCTTTATATTGCAAATAACTTGCAGATATATAAAAGCTAATATCAGTAATTATTAATAATCATATTTTAAGTATTTCTCATTATTCTTTATATTATATGTAGTCCACCTAAATTTTAAGTATTAATAATTTTTATTATTATAAAATATTTGCCTAAATAAAATACTTTAACATAATGTTTTCATATTTTATCGTCACATTATAAGACTTTTTGTCTAAGATTTTCGAAAACATAAATTATATATAATATTTATATTATAAATCATATATATATTAATATTATAATATATATAGTTATATATATTATATATTATATATATATTAATATGTATAGAATAACTATTATTTATATATATATTATAATTATATATATATATATATATATATATATATATATATATATATATTATAATATTATATATAATTAACTAATATATATATATATATATATATATATATATATATAATAATATATATATTATATATTAATATATATATATAATATATTATATATTAAATATATATTATACATATATAATTATTATTCTACCAAATATATTACTAAATATAATATTTTAATTTTATCTAATTTCTTACTACTTGTATTTTTCTCAATTATAATTCGGTATACTTCATTTGCGTAATAGCTCATCCACCATGCATAGATTCTAAATATCTTATTTCTTTATTCTTATTAACGGCGACATGTCCCGATTCTATATGATCAATATACTTATATCTATTATTATAATGGACTATATTATAATTAACATGAATTCTCTGTGAAATTATCTTTAAAAAATTATTATATATCTTGATTACCTTAAATCTTATCATATTAATTCTTTTATATATTATCTCAGTTACCTTAAAAGAATATAATTTGTAATATATAATTATTTTATATTATTTCCTAAATTTTTGAAAGCCTAATTTCAAATCCCAATCTATAATTTATGGTTATATCCATATTCCGAATTCATAAAATCCACCAAGTATTATATTATTTTATTTTAACAAAAAACAAAAACACTTATATGATTTTGTATATTCGATAAACACATATTATTTTATAAGAAACTATGGCTGACTGGTCTAGAGCGTGACAAGATATAAGAGCATATCTAGTCTCGTATATGAGCAGAAACGAAAATATTTTTTTTATCCCAAAATATATGTTTTATTTATTTCTTCATATCGAAAGTAATAAAGAAATAAAGACTTAGTATTCTTTGATTATTCTATTTAATCAAATTTTTCTCACTTAAATTTTTGTAATTTAATTATAATATAAATTGCATTATTAAGAATGTATTATAAAATTTAATTTATTATTATGGCTAAAGATTTGAGATGTACCGGCATGTTAATGGTTGCTATTATTATACAATTATTATATATATAATAATTATTATTATTTATTATTTATTATTATTATTAATTATATTTATATATAATTTATTATATTATATTATTATTATTAATTAATTAAGTAAATATTAATTTTAAATTTAATTATAATAAATATAAGACACATATAATTATTATAAATTATTAAATTATAAGTAACATTATTATTAATATAATTATATATAATAATTATTTAATATATTTATATAATATTATTAAAGTATATATAATTATAATATTATTATTATTATTATTAATTATTTATAAATTATTATTATATTATTATTACCTTTATTTATATATTTTTTATTATTTATTTATTAATATTAATTATATTATATTATATGTATTATTATCTTATTAAATTTTTATATTATTATTATTAATGGTATTAATGTTATTCCTAAGTAAATTATTCCTGTATCAATTTTATATTGCCTTGTAAAAATTATTTTTACAAAATATAAATTTTCTATTACTAAACTCACCTCGTTTTTGAAAAACTATTTACATTAACTTATATTCTACCTAAATATTGCATTCATTTTCCTTATCTTCGTCTTACACTCATCTCTAACTTATACTAATACTATCCATTTCATTTCACTTACTATACCCTTCATACCCGATTATATTTCGTCGATCTCTCACTATCTTCACCCCTCTCCCCTCCTTTATGATAATATAAATAAGTTTATTATTCATCCACCACCAATATATAACATACCTTCCCTACCCTCACTATTCATCTTCAACTCTAATCCGTCACATCTTACTCCACTACTTTTATACCAAGTAAAAACTAAATAAAAAAGATTTTAATCTTATTAATATTTCAAATCATTGTATGGCAAAACATATCACCCAAAATAATACTTTTCCTTAAAACAAATCTTATGAACAAAAAATATAATGTAACTCTCTCTCTCCTCTACTACTCTATCTCTCACTCTCTCTCTCTCTCTCTCTCTCTCTTCATCTCATCTTATCTCTCTCATCTTATCATCTCGTCTCTTTCACTTACTTTATCTCGTTTCATTTTTTGAAATAATCGTTCTCACAGTTATTAAAGTGTTATCTTGAAAGGAATTTATCAGGAAATATTCTCTTCATTGGTAATCTTCGTATTGAATACATTATAACAATCTTTGCGTAATAATGGTTTATATCACCTAATAATTTAATTATTTATAAAATAATAATGAATCTAATAAATACATAAATCTTTAATAAATGAATAGTTCTAATATAAACACGAAAAAGTGAATAAAATTAATTATAAATAATAATTAATAAATAATAAATTAATAATTAAATTATAATAATATAATAATTAATTAAATAACTTATCATAAATAAGCTACGAATAATCTTTAAGTAATTATAATATTAAATATAATATATAATAAAAAAACAATATAATATAAAATTAAACAATAAATAATAACATCAATTTCCATTTCGTAATAGAATAATTATTATTATATGTATTGATTATTCATTATTGAGAAAGATAAACTAAAACATATATATAGCAAATTCGATCTTACTGTGCGTTTTTAAGACAAAATTAAGTTATTTTAGAGTTTGTTATTTGTTCCATTATTATTTTTATTGAGAGGTAATAAAAAATTTGATTTTTAAAATTTGCTCTAGGGGATATTTTTATGGAAGAGAGGATTACTGCAGGATATTTCCCTTTACTCCGTAAGGTAATTATAAAGATACTTATATATATATATAATATATATATATATATATATATATATTTCTAGATATATATATTTTTTTTTTTTTTTTTTTGAGTGTAGGTTACAGGCAAACCTCGGCTTGCAATGAATTGGATAGACTTGGGTTGAAAAATCAGCACATGGGAGGGCCCTGTCAATCACTATATGTTTTAATGTCAAAGAAATTTTTGATTGGTGAAATGAATATTCAGTCATGCAAAAATAAATAAAAACTTAAATAATTTTATCCTTGTATTGTTAATAGTCTTAAGATTACATAACAAAATCAAATGCTTAAAAGAATATTCACTCTTGAAGATACAAGAAAATAGTGTTACTGCTAAAGGTGGGAAGATTCAGATAAGATTGGGATAATCTTTTAGAAGGTGTAATGAACCATAAAGTAGGATCACGTAGGCGAATAGGGTCAGAATGGGAACAATCAATGAAAGATATGATGAACAGATTGCGGGGTGTGGCCGCTGGAAAAAATTGCAAATGGAGGAGGGTCTCGTGACATATGGTGACTGTGAGTGTTATTAGTGTGGCCAATACGAGGCGTGCAAGTATCACCTCATGTAAGCGCTTTCGTCTGTGGAGGAAGACCACCACCGATGTTCGTGCTTTATGTTTCTGAGATTCCTTCCCCGCCGATCACTCGTCCAGCAATCTTGCCAACAAGATCGAAGCCCCGTCGGAGTAAGCAGGATAGTATCAGTTGATGGGAGGCGGCCTGGTCGAATGGCAATCCGGGAGGTACCTGGACCAACTCCGAGAAGAGGAGGCGGGCCCCCCCCCAATTTTTTTTATTTTACCCTCTCTTCCAGCGATTTCATTGCAGTTACCCCTACGTGAGAGGGAGTTCCAACATAAAATAATTTGTTTCTTACGGGATGGAGAAGCCGAGAAATGGTTGTACAGCTGATACCATTGCGTTTTTGGAAAGCATGGTTTAAGGCGCTTGTAGCGCGCTAAGCGAATATGAATAAACGACATATGATGATCTTGTTAGGATTAGAAATTCTAGAAGGGCAATTCATATAAGCCGATAACTCTGTGTAAAAATGAAGCATAAGGGGGAAGGGTATGGGAGAGGTAATGCGGTCAGGAAAGACAGCAGAAGCGCCCACACTGTCCCTGTTTTAGAGCGTCAGTAAACACTGGAGTAAATTCATGTGACTGCGCATGAACAGGAATGATGCTTTTGAACAGGGCCAGGATGGCTAGATTTGGAGAGAGATGTCTGAGCCAAGCAAATGGTAGAAGGGAAATAGCCAAGAGTGTGTACCTTCCGTCAAAGAAAAAGGCAGCAGCCTTCTGAAAAGGGATGTTGAGCGAAATTAAAGATGTTATGAACCGTCTTTGCAAATGGCCAGTAATTAGGATTCTGAGTTACCTCCTGCAGAATCGGTTGTCAGAGCAGACGTATTGGGGTTTGAAAACGAAGAGACTTTACACATGATATTTCTTCTTCCTTTTCTTCTAAACACTAGAGGACAAAAATGTTCCTGCAACACATCTCAGAGCTCCATTTTCAATAGGGTCGCTCTTATCGTTTTGCGATGGGAATCTAGTGGTGTAGTAGTGTTTGGAGGCCTGACCATATACGGCACAGCCATAATCCATTTTCGATCGGATTAGGGCTACGTAAAAGACGTAAAGGGATTTGCGATCAAGCACCGCCCAAGATTTTGCAAGGCGAGATTACATTTGTATTCATCTCTAAATTTAGCGAGTTATTATATTTGGCGTTAATATGCGGTGGCATATGTTAGTTGGTTCATCTGGTGAGCCCAGAAATGTTGTACCTGTGGAAGAATTACAGGAAATGGGCGAACCATATAAGGTTAGGTTTCGCTGGAAGAAGGTGGCATTCTTCGATTCCCCTTTTTCTTAAAAGCACTGCTGGGTTTTGGTGGTGGCAGAAAAATGGAAGCCATGGGGAGCTACCCCCCATAGTGAAATATTTTCAATAGCTTGTTGAAGTTGCCGTTCGAGAGAAAGCAGCCTGGCACCGGCCTATGTATAATGCTCAGTCATCGACAACATAAGAGAAAAATTGACAGTCGCCCATATAGAGGTAACAATATCATTAAATCCGAAGCAAATAGTAGTACACTTAAACACTACCCCTGCGGAACGCGCTTCATCCAGAGTAAGTGGCGTGACAGATAGAAGAGCACCGAACTTTGATGGATCTATTTCAATAAAAAGACATTTAATGAAAAATGAGATGGAGTTAGTCCGCAGAAAACCGAGCAGAATGGAAATGTCATAAGGTAGAGATCCAGTTTTCACACCGTTGTGTACGTAAGCATTTTTGCAGAGGCAATTGGGGAGAGGCCACGCCAAGACCAGTCGGGAGCCCGACCTTGAGAAGGCCTTCCCCTTGAGGTGTCATGGTATAGTGTTTTTTAAACGAAGCGCGGTCCTACTCGCGGTTCTGGAATAAAAACCTGAATTTTATACCGAAGATAACCTAGGCAAACATAACTGGGTAAAAGTTTGAAAATGCTCTGGCTTACTGGCACAAGTAACCAAGGAGAGACTGGAAGCACGGCGCAGGTTTAAACTCTATTTTTGGTCCTTTCATTAATATACAGGGTATCACGTGCCAAGATCAGTTTCGAAAATTGGTCTTCTGTGTTATTCACGCCAGCTAAACTAGAGATCTTTTGATTCCAGCGGCTTATGGGGATTAAAGTTGAAATTTACATTATATCGCTTGAAGTTACTAAATAGAATTGGCAAAAGAAGGACTTAAGACTCCTCGAGATCTATGTATTAATAGATACGAAGCTTAAAAACCTAAAGTTAGAATTTATAGTAAATAAAAAAAAAAAAATGCATGAATTAGCAAGGTGATAAAGTCTGATTTGTATAGTACGAATGAGCATGATAATTAAAATAAACGAAATAATCTAATGTCTGGACCAATAGAATGCACAAATATCTTGCCTTACTATACGCTCAGTATGACGTCAAGTATATTGAAATTACAATTGATAAATGACTAAGAATGTTCATATAAAAGTACGAAGTATTGATAAAATGAAGTATTATAGAATTATAATTCGAACCCTTATATACGCTTGAATTAATGAAAAAAGTTCTGAGTCAGCATATAAGCTGTGTCAAGTTCTACAATTTATAATTGAATAAGGCTATCAGTAAGTTAGCAGGATATGAAACTTACATGAATGGCTTAAGCTGATAATGATCAATTATAACATTATACGCATTACGGCTAACATAAAATCATATATAATAATAATATGTGCAGGAGCGGAGAATCAAGTCATCTAATGTTATTAAATCAGGTCACTATATAACGAGGACTAGTGGGTGAGGGTAGTTTTATAAGATCGACGAGTTATTATGGTCTTATTTCTGGAGATAATATATTTCAACACTAAAGGAAAGGGGGATTGTATGTGGGAGTTAACAGAAGATCGATATAGTATTCGAAATTTTACTTGTTTAAACTTATTATTAAAATATATATATATATAATAAAATGGTGTAACAAATGATTGCAAAATTACAATTGGTATATTTCCTATACAAAGATCAATTGGTAAGTAGTGGGCCAATTATGAACAGTTGTTATGATGCTCACTGATTATATATCTAGCCATCGAGATCAATTTTCGCTGCGCAGTGGTTGCTGCGTTTTAAAAAATAAAGTCTATTGGTTTTGTGGGCTTGGTACGGGTCCTTTTTCGTAATTGGCGCAATGGCGCTAGAAGTCCTGTCTTATTCTCTACCGGGTCGTTGGTCTTGTACGCAGGCCAAATTTTGGGACCAAACAAAGAGGGATGTTGCCTGACGCACTGCCTGAGGAAACGTGACTGCGATCGCTGAAGCTTCCGGCTAGCGCTCTTGTAAAATAAATAAACTTTTCGTGGATAGAAGGCAAAGGCATCATATCAACAGAAATTACCGGCTGGGGAGATCTTTTTTTATTGTAAAGAAAAGAGGGATTAGTGCTGTTCGTGGTCTGATTAAAAAGTGAGCCATCTGCCGCTTTGTATATCATACGCCAGCTAGGTGTTTGGGTTTTTTATTCTTTTACTAATGGGACCTTTGGAGAACAAAGCTCATTTTGAATGGGTCACGTGGAATAAAAAGGTACCTGCCGAATAATAATCAGAGCGGGACCGAGGTAAAACGATCCATTAAGGAATGGGAGCAAAAAGAAATATCAATACAAGAAGAAGTGTGTGTATTTAAACGTCATATGTACCGAGTCCTGTGTTAAGGCATCCCAGGCAAAAGGGGGTTTAGGAGATCTATTAAGATCTTGGAATTGGATGAAGTGACAGAGTCACACCCATAATGGGTGGCGCGAGGATTGAGTCCAAACTAATATAACAACACGAGTTAGGGAGCCTGTTTAAATAAGATCAGTTAATCGGACCTAGTGAAATTTTCACTATCGGAGCTAAGTAGCACTGAACATATAGTAATATGTCGATAAGGATAAATTGTGAATTCTTAGCGTTAAACTGCATGAAAGTTTGGTTTGAAGAGGGACTGGGAAGGGGATAGATTTTGAATGAGTATTCCTGACCCATTCCGCCTAATCATCTGATCACTTCTTTCTATATAGAAGTTAACTGCTGAATTTAATTTCGGAAAGTAGTATGAAATGGAAGTCACGATGCATATGTCCGAAGTTTCTGCAAACATATAACACTATTGTGTACTTCATATGTTTATTAGTATTGAATCAAGTTCCATCGAAATTGCGTAATTAGCACGACAATTCATTGCAGAAAGTATCATTGATGAGTTATGAATATTTTATCGTGTTCTATTTAGGACATATTGTCTATGTGACTGGGGTAATAAGTTATTGAGGTGGATACAAGATTGGAGAAGGGGAAGGATTGAGGCGGTGGTGTTCTCGGCGAGGAGGGGGAAAAATCTCTGGGTGGGCCAGCGTAGTCCATACACCCAGAGCATTTGTTAGGGTGTATAGAATCTCTTAATTAGGGAGGAGTTTTTCAAGATGTCATAATTATGAAGAGAAAGAGCTTCACCATGAATACGAGAAATCAGTTAAGTTTCAATCAACCGTCCTAAACTATCATGTGGGTTCGATTGGTCAATAATATAAGAGCAACCAAAATGCTCGTGTTTATTATGGGAGGTTGGAAATCACGCATATTGCCAAGTAAGCAGATTCAATAAATGTTGTAAGGGATTGTGAGAAAGTTGCTTCGGGCATAGAGAGACTGGGGGAAGGTAGATGTTACTTCTTGGAAAAGGTGTCATCTTTTTGAGAAGTTCGAGTTGGGGTCGCTGATATTAATCCGTGGCTTACCAATATGGGATTCGTGCGATTGTACACGTTTTCCGATATTTCTCGTGAACGACTTTTCGCTCATGTAATCTCGTCGTTTGGGAGATGTTCTTGGGAGAGGTTGGAAACGATTTATAGCTTAGAAATGGGGACCTCTGCGGTCATCCTACTTCATTGCCTCTCCAATAGAACCAAGAACGTAGAGCGCTTATTGGTCGCTTCGCGGCCGTTTTTGCGCGTGCGCACCAGTCCGTCAGTGGTCGCTCTTTCTCGAAGTCGCAGGGAAGGATGTCTTCAGGAAAGAGAAGTGGGTTCATCAATCAAGAGCTCTCTATTCTGGAGCTGTTTCCATATCTTACTGTTTAGTGGAATTATAGAATCCCTTGGGAGCGCTGTGTGGGGAAATTCAGGATTGAAGAATTATAGGAAGGGAGCTCGAAGAGCTAGAGTTATGCCTGCATCACTGGTATTAGCAGGGTTTCATTTTTTTGGTAGGGTTTGCTCCGATGTAGCTGTTCGATTTGGTCGCTTGGGTGACATTAACAATCATTTAGTTATATCAAGTAGATGTTTGTATACTATTTGGTTGTCCACTTGAGTTGGTATTTAAGGGCGACAGGTCTTCTTTTGA
>JABUQX010036195.1:47500-65443 GCA_015478945.1 Trachelipus rathkii | reverse complement strand
TAGGAGATATAAAAATCAAGAAAATTATTACTTATTCTCTATTTTTTTATACTAATCTTGCATGTTTTAGTTAGTATTTTACAGTATTATAACCAAATTATTATTGAGTTCCTAAAATTTTAAAATATACTCCTAAGTCCTGACCGGTGAACCTACGGCCGATTTTTATTTGGCCACTAGAGAAATGGTAATTTTTTTGTTCAAGAAAATACTTTAGTTTTAATGTTTTTATGTAAGGTCCCTATTCACCATGAATTTGCAAGGAAATAATTTGTACATTCATATTGTTCAGGAATCAAAGGGTTAAATTGTTCAATCGAGTCACACTCAGACAACCTTCCTGTGGTAAACAATTCCAAAATTTAACAACCTAATTGCTGAAAGAATGCTTCTTATATTTCTTGTTATGCGCCCTGGTCTCCCGTCCGTTGGCTTCGTATGAAAATTTATTGTCTCCGTATGTATCCATAGAAGTAAAATTTGTAAGTACTTTAATCATGCCCTGCTTCGAAATAGTGGCCTGCGGTTTCTAAGCAGGAAAACACTGCTGCCTAGAGACCTTCAGCCTCTCTCATACTCTTACCCTCAAACCAGAAATACATCCTTGTTCCTCTCTAGCATATGTAAGTCTTTCTTTGAATAGGGGTCCCAAAACTGTGCCGAATACTTCTATTATTTGCTAACATTGAGTCTATTACTAATGTTGTTAGCATTTGATTATGTCTTTGCTCGTGTTTTTGACATTGCGATTTATTATGCCAGGCATTTTATTAGATTCCTTTCTTCCAAAACACTGATTAGCTTTCAAATTACTGCTTATAATCAAACTTAAATCTTTTTCTTGGTCCACAGAGCACAGCCCCATTCATATTTAGTTAAAACTTTTATTTGAGTAATGCTAGGTGAAGACCTCACACTTTTAACTATGTAAGATAATTCATTTGCCTACTTGGTATCTGTCGCACCCGATGAGAGGTTTAGCCCAGATTAATTTGAAGTCTTATACATCCTTTATTTATACTGAGTGCACTTGTATGGATCTGCAAACGTTAAGAAAACATTGCGATTTAAGTCCTGGTCTAAATCATTTATATATATGAGAAACAATAGTTGGCTCAGCACTGAACTGTGGGACACCACACCTCACTATTTCCCATGATTGAAATTGCATTGTAGTTGTCTAACTGTTTTCCATCCATAAGCCAGGATTTGTTTTCTTGATCCACCATGATCAATCCACCTATGCAAGGTTGCATACTTCTTCATCAGTGGCCTATGTGGGGAACATATAAAAGTTTGCTAAAGTCTAAATATATAATATAACTGGATCTCTTCGTCAATGCAGTCCAGTAAATGGTTATCATAAATTCTATAAGGGTTTGATTGACATGACCTTACCTTCTGAACCGTGCTTCGGAGTCATACAATGATACAATAACCTGTTGTTATTCTTCTAAATATATTCTCTATATGAACTTTTCAGCAACTTTCCTAGACCTTTACAACCAGAGATTGTTAAGCTAACGGCCCTATAATTTCCCACATCTTGCCTACTACCTTTCATATAAATAGGCACAACATATCCCGTTTTCCAGTCATCTGGTACCGGTACCTCACGGTAGCTACCTCACAAAATGTTATAGATCGCTAAAATCAATAAGTGCGTTGCAATCTAATACCTCCTTCAAATTATTAGTGCCTGTCTTGTTTGCATATCTTCAGGAACACTAGAAACTGCCTTTAAAGAAAATGTCAGTGAGGTTGGGAAAACTGATATAGCCAACCTGTCAAAGCATATCCCGTGAGCATCTAATGGAAGTAGGCAATTCCCTGAACCCATGACATTATCCATAAGACAAACTATAGAGGAAATTTAAATTTTGCATCTGTCTAAAAGAAGCAGAAAAACAGACATTTCACCAAAGGGGAGTGTAATGGGATAGATAAAGCCAGTGACGTCAACCCAGTACTTGCAGCAAAGGTTGATAAGCATAATATGTGGGGTGATTATTTACTTATATGAGTGATTCCAAATGTCCACTATTTTGGTTTGGAAAATCAGGGACGATCGATAGGAATGAGTGTAGTCTGATGATTAGAAAAGAGTTGAGAGCAGTTGTAGTAGAGAGTAGAATTGTGGTATAATGGTGGATTCCATGTCAATGATAAGAGAACAGTGTCCAGGGACTGCACCATCTTCAATAGTTAGTTAAATTTGTCGTTGCAACAAAGGTCCTGCCTCTCGTTAGACACCAAAGGTATGGAGAGTCAGTGAGGGCATTGCCTTGGCAGATATATTAGAATAAGATCGTCGTTGTAGATTCCTATCATAGTCTATCTGAAATTAAGGGTAGGCTTTTGATCGGTACTAGCGAAAGATTATCATGACTTCATTTATCCTTTTAGAAGCAACTATTAAAATAAAAGTTTATTGAAATTCATTGAGATATTCATTACCTTATTATTTTTTTTTTTTAATTTGAATACACCAATAGAGGTGAAAAGTTGAAAATAGTTTTGTTAAAAAATTAAGGGCAAAATTGAAGAAATGCAGTGTTCTCACACTTCCCTTAAGAGAGATGATCTCTAGCATCTTTATTTCTGCAATCAGTTTTATTTTTAAAAGTTTTTATTTAACTTTGCATTTTATTAATTTCCAAAAGTTAATCAATTTTCAAATGTTATGAATATGATATTTGAAGGTATATTTAAAGCATAGCGCATCGAAATTTTTTAGCTCAAATTTGTTTTTTTTGAATACTAACATTAGAAATCTAAATATGGGATAAGCGTACCAAAGTTAATGTGACGGTAGATTTTTATCAACAATTTGAGTTACAAAATTATTTTCTAAATAGTTGCAAATAATAAGCTAATCTAGTTACGAATATAGGTTAAAATATTGTGCATAAAAGGGCTGGGTTAAAGGGTTCATGGCTGCTGTGTCAGGTTCGTGTATTACACTTCTATGGATTAGAGTCCAAAAAGTTCAGAGAGAGGGTATAGAGGGTGAGTTGGTAATTGATCTGTCCATGTAACTCTATTCTAACTCATTCCTGCTCAACATATGTTGTTCTGACATCTCGATTTAGGTATATGCGGATAAGAATATTCTCAAAGTTTTCATTTTGCAGCACAGTGATGCAATATGCTCACAGGTATCCTGCTAAAGCCTTGTGAAGTTAATACGGTGTATGTTGTGCTGCCAAACTACGTTTGATGGTTTGGTCAGAAACTTGTTTAATCATAATTGTAGGAGATTGCAAAGAGATGTACAGATAACTGGTTTGTGTTTAATAATAAATTGATTGAAGAAAGTGAGCGAGATGTGAGTATACGGATTCAGAATTAAAGGGGAAGACTATATATCGCTGTTTGTACGTGGATTTTTGAAGAACTCATAGTCAAAAGTGTCATTTGCCTACTTTTGGTCACAAAAAAGGGCTTAAATAATAAAATGGTTTGAGAAGTCACCAGAGAAAATTCGTTTGGCGAGTAGAGCGTATGGTAGAAGTGTATTTTTTGACAGGATTATCCATCATGTTAGCGGTCATTACTGTAAGGACTAGCGAATTTAACTTCGAGATATCACGAATTGTTTTTTTACATGAGATATTGCTGTAATTCATTTGAGAGTAAAAATCCATCATTGTAAGAAAAAGCTTAAGATGGTCATTGATGCTCCCGGCACGAAGCTTGACAACGACGTAGGAGTGTTAATTAAGCAAAAACCATTTATGTGAGAGCCGTCGAAAAAGTGCTCTGGAACAAGTTGTCAAAAAGATACTCTATTTTGAATGCGTTCCACCAGAGGCACTTTTGTAACCTACGATTCTCAAATACACAAAAACATCTAGTGATGAGAACAAATTGAGTTCAAAAGACAAATAACAAGTATATCTACATCTTCATCATTGCATATCCTGCCTTTAAAGATTTCAGAGGTTAGTAAATCAAGACCAATTAAGGTATATCGAACAAAGTGAACCAAGGATTCAGGATCGTTAGCCCTCAATAAATAATATTCGATATAAGTTCATCGCTATTGTGCTCAATTATTCGGAGTTAAGCAGAACAATTTGTTGATGCAATTGTCAAAATTGTAATGATTTAGGATCTTTTATGAAAGAACACGAAAATTTAACAATGTACCAATATGCGAAAAGTTGCAGATTCTGACAACTCCAAAAGTTGGTCATTGAGAAGTACATGGCTGAGTTTGATATGTTCACAGAATGGTCAAAAAAACGCAGAAAATTAAAGTAGTAGTGTGGCTTTGTCATAAAAAAAAAAAAAAATTGTCTCCTAATTTAATCTATTTATTATGTATTGTTCATTTTTTTTTTTTTTTTTTTTAAATGAAATTTCAGTCTCTCTGTCTGTAAAAAGACTGTTTATGAAATGCAAATGAAAAAGTCAGAACAAAAGCACCTTAGTCGGGTATTCGCATCAATGTGGTCTAGACTGACATATTATATGAAAATTTTAGTCTCAGTTCACTAACTCAGCGATTCCATGAAGTGTTCAACAATGTCGTTGTGAGAGAATGGGCTACTGGAAAGATCTTGTGAATGTGTCCAATTAAGAAATAGCTATTTCAAACATATAATAGAACAATGAGCCATGGGGCGGATTTGTAGTAAGTGACGAAGAAAAGTTGCGCTAGGCAATGGAGAGGTAAGATCTACGCACCTTGTTGAGAATGTGAGAGCCGAGCATACACTCAAATATAGATACAGACGTCATTCTTAGTTAAGCTAGAACACAGAAGGATGGTGTGTATTTGTAGCATATTTCAGGTTCTTCAATATATGGGTTATCAAGTAGCCGGCGTGTCGTGTGAAAAAAACCGAATAGAATATTCAGCTTAAGATATCCGGGCTGAATAAGTTTATTTTGTCTAAATTCGGTCAATCGCATTTAGAGAAAAGAGGAACTTGGATCAATGTTCCAAAAAGTAAAATTTTTGCTTGATGGACTTGTAGCAGGTTAGGTAGTAATTCAGAGGTGTGATTCCATATGATATCCGATTGCTGTATTCACATCCGTTTCGTGCAATTCATAACGATCCCATTTTTGCTATTTTCCGCGGTCACAGAATGACAAATTCCTATTGTAGACTATGTAGGCTGTGTATAGACGTTACTTCCTGTTTAGAATATGGTGAGGGGCACTAACGGCGCAAGTGTTACGTGTCGTCGAGCGTTTTGACATGTTATATCGAAATCACTCGGAGGCGAACACGATCGTATCGGCCAATGACCTGGATGTTGTCTACTCATCCATCTGAAATACAGTTCGATGGTCTCATTGTTCACCCAGGGTGACTGAACGATCTTGTATGAGAGTTTGTATTTGCCGAAGTTGTCTGAGCTGTTGGCTTCGAGGGTGCATGAAAAATGATCTATGGACCATTTGGCTAAAGAGGTAAACATTTTTTATCGGTACAGATAGAGCTAGAGCTTCCAGTCAACGTGCGTAAGACTTGTCTATTGTAGATGAAGTTTGCAGGCCTAGCTCTAGCTCATGGACAGCGTCCATCATAAGGCGTTATGACAGCGTGAGTGGGCGACTGGTTTACTAACACACAGAGGAGCAGTTGTTAAAGTGTGTGTATTGGGTTAACACTGCGGCCGGTTTAGAGGGTTCACAGAAACAGGTATTGCGAGTATCGATGTTGCGTGTCCAGTATGAGGGCTATGACTCGGATAGCGAAGGATAGAGAGAAGGAGTGTCGGCAAGAGATGCTGCAATGCACAAGGTGGGAGAGTATATATTGGCGTACATAGTTGGCATTGGAAGAGAGCTAAGGAGCGGTGCAAGAGGGTAACCACCACTTTTGCTCGTCCAGCAGCAGGTTTCACAAAATACCCCGCTCCCCTCCGCTTTCCTGTCTGTGTGGACATGCCGGGGCGGGCAAAGGATCCGCTGGCAAGGCGCAGTAGAGATATGGCCACCGAGGAAACCTTGCATGTCTGTGTTGACTCAGGATACATCGTATGTGAAGCCACTTGGTGCAGGTAGATGAAAACCTATCTTACCTGCCACTAGATATATAAGAATCGAGAGAGTGTGAAGGCCCTGGAGCGCATGATGGATGAAAATTGCTTGCCGTATATACTTGTCTTCAATTTGTTTCTGGGTTCTTGGGAGTGACAGAAACGTAAAAAGGTAGGACTGGATTAGATTAATATGATGGCCCACAAAGACGGACCAACCATCCGCGGGAGGCTGCAGTGCTAACATGATTATGCGACTACGGGAGTAGACTAAGAGTCGAAGAGGCGTGAATGCCTTTTATCAGATGTAAGCACCAGGATATTTCTGGGGAGCAGGAAGCCCGCGGGAAAAACGAAACGAAACCCCATTTAACACGGGGTTTAGTGTTGGGGAACGATGAAGTTGTATCAGTGAACTGCCTAGACAGCGTTTCATTCAATTCAGTGGATGTAGAATGAGTATAAAGATTGCACTAGCTCTACAGTTCTCAAACTGCTAACAGAAATTCCGGGGATAACGAATGGCGAGAGGTATAGAGGCGCAGGGTTGATATGCTTGCCATCAGATCTAAAGTTTCATAGAGGATAGGGCTTCTAACTGCAGGGCAACTGTGGGAATATTCAAAGTTGATGGCCAATCGTATTTGTTGAGCTCGATGAGGGGAATAGTTGCCAGGACACTAAAGCACAGTCATGGATATATATTTGCCTATCGAAGAGAAAGTTAGACTACCTAATAGAGGCTGGGGGCGTTGTACAGATTAACCCAACCATTATCTGTCTATACATTCATTGTGTCCATATTACTGCACTGTTCATAAAAGTATGCAATCTAACAGTGTTTAGCAGAGAGAGTACATTAGCCGGAGTTAGACATATATGCGATATGGGTTTCTCTCACTCATATATAGCCAATATATATAATATAATTAGTTATTACAAGATATAAAGGGAGTAGCTTATAGTATAGAATAAGTATTAGTAGATAAATCTTAGATTACCTTGATACATATAATTATATATAACTACTACGCACATGTATATATAGTAAGTATTATTGTATATAGTAAGTTGATACCAATAAGTTGTATTAGATCCCTCTTGAAAAAGGTAAGAAATATAATTTTAACAAATCTGTTTTACACACAATATCTCACATTAATGCGATGTGAAATATGCAGAAACCCGATTATATTTCTGCAATCAGCACACATTGTCAATTTCGATAACCCGTCATAGAAATTTCATGTTACACAGTACTGATATACAAAGTAAGCATAAACAATATAAGTAAATAGCCTATTCTTACTAAGCAAAACCATTCTACATATTAAAAATAATTAAATGAAAATGAAAAGTTTCGTAGTTAAAGATATATTAAACTAAACTTCATTGAATAAGCTCTATTAAAATGACAGAACATAAGCAGTGTCTCCATTTTTTCAGGGGTTAGACCTATTTCTTGTGCTTTCATATTTTCCTCTTTTCTAAATAGTGCTACAGCTTTCGAGCTGATGAGGTGAGTGAAGGTATTTAGTTGCTAAGTATTTCAATTCATTAACTAGTTCCCTGTTTTTCCACCAACTACTTTATTCTATCCTGACGTTGGAGATGGTATTTTGTTTAAGAGATATATTTTGGTTTATTTCTTGATGTAATCTCGTGGATGTAGCCTTTTACTTTTATGTACAATAATCACATCGTCGATAAGAATTGGAATCCTTTTCTTTTTTTCATCTCTCACTTTTCTTGATGTGACGATTGGTGGTAGGCACACTTATTGATGTTCTCTTATAAACAACTCCATTTAAAGTGAAAATGGGAACCTCAGCGAGTGTCCACTTTCCCCACTACGTGAATCGTCGTCAGCAGATGAAGAGTCAGGAGCTAAATTTTCAATGCATTTCTGGTCATGCGCTTCAACGACCATTATTTTACTGGAGAGAGTGGTTGGTAAATTAGCCTGAGAGCAGCATCTAAGAAAGTAGCTGACACACAAAGATATATCGGTTTTCTCAACTAGTCGTTTTTCTACTGAGAATATATATAAGATATAATAGAAAAGCAAATACTTATAATAAGCCTATTTATAAATAGATTTATTGGCCAAAATGGAAGGATCAAGTTCAATGTTTATGTGGTTTATGTTTGTTTTAAGTTTGGTTGGCAAATGGCTCAAGTAAATGGAAATAATTTTGCCACTGAAAATCAGTCAACATGTTCTGATTGCATTCAGCAGCGATATGAGATATGGGAATCTTTCTTTCATTACAACCTTTTTAAGCATATCAATAAGTCTGTTCAGCGTGAGAAAAGATCTTGATGTAATTAAGCTGTTTTGACATCAGCTGCTCTGTAAGTTTATCTTTGCAGCTGCCCGTTGCTGAGTGATGAAATAGAATATTTTACAACTTCTGATAATAATATTGAATCGTGAATGCTGTTCAACATGTAAAAAACTGAATAATTGATAGCAACACTCTCTTATACCAGCACCATGTTTGTCGTTATCATAAATGAATTCTATTTTTTAGATATATTGAAAATGTAAACGGCCCTTATAGGATCTGACGAATGACAAAGATTTTCGCCATATTGGCTATAAAATTTGTCTTAGCAATTTTATTTTCTTGGAAATAATTTCTAAAATTTCAATTTTAATTGAAATAGATGACTTACAATTTTGAAAGTTATTGTTATATAACTCATTTGGTGCCGAAATTCGGAGCAAAAAGCTGAAATACCGAGAATATTCGGGTACTTTTTTGGCGAATACCGAATACTTACCGATTATGATGCGTCACATCCTAGTTATAAGGAAAAAATAACTTTTCACAATCTATGTCAAATTGATATTAAATTTTTTTGTAGATCGTCAAGTGTGCGGTTCTCGTGGTTTATCTTGGCAAGGGGGTTGCTGCTTTATATCAGTATATATAGTACGACTATAACTATAATGTATATAAGGCTAATAATTATATAGTTAGATAGACTATGTAGTAGGTATATTATATAGATTAGTAGTGTATAGGTAATATATAAATAGTTATTATATATATAGGTATATGATGTTTGTAACATTAGTTTTAAATGTGATGTTAAATAACGATCAGTAACATTGCAAAAATGAATCGAACTTTAAGTCAAGAAAAAATTTGAAGCTCAAAAAAAGAAGAAATGTAATAGTTGTTGAGGAACAAAATTCATTTTTTGTTCCAACTTAGCTTTATTACGCTACGACTTACGGTGACAGAGAGCGGAGCAATCTTGCTCGGGATTAGCAATAATTAGAAATAAACAGTATGAGCTATTTCCCGCAACAAAATATTATTTCAAGTCCTGTTATTTTGCTACTGGAATAGAATTATTAGACAAAAAAATTATATATAAATAATATATGTATATATATATATTATATTACGTAAAATGTCATTCGTGCTGAATTTCTTTAATAATATTATATATATATTTGTTATGTAGTCTTACAGTGTATTCGATTTGATTTGTATTTGAAAAAGGTATATATCATGCACGGTGTTAGAGATTATGTACTATAATGTATATATGTATATCCCGTAAGTTGCTAGCTGTACTTTCCCTTTTCTTTATAGCATATATAGGGTACATAGTATATATATCAGTATAGAAGTTATGTACTACAATATATATAAGAAAGAGAAGTTACAAGGAAATAACAATGCTGTTTAGTGTTGTGGCTTTGTTCTGAAATTTTTGAGGGGCTGCAGTTCCGCATGCCTTGGACGAGCCCACACTGGTAAATAGTAGTACACGAAAATATTTTAGATTTTATCATTTTGCAGTAGAGACTTTAATTCTATAGGCAAAGTTTAGTTATGGGAAGATGATGGCTTCATATTTTACAATATTTATTAAAAACAATGTTTTACAAAAATTTGGGATTTTGATTAAAATCCAAGCTTTACAAACTATTGTGAACATTCTAAGTGCTATGTAACTCAAAATAAGTATTTATATCAAAACACAAAGAAAAATTAATCATTTGAAAAATCCCATCTTTTACAAAGAAAAATATTTGTTGATATTAATTTATTTAAACATTTTAAAGACTGTTTTACTACTTGCTCTTTTATAATCGTTTTCATTGGTGATTCCAGTTTAAAAAGCATTATCCATTTTAGAAAGATCATCTTTTGAAAGTACAGAAAACCTTCTAGTTGGGGTTGTATGGATCCTTTACAGTAGGTGATGTACGGAACCCACAACATTTTAGGTATCCAACTGCGCCAGGCAGCTTTCGGAAAAGTTCAGTTGGAAACAGGAACTTGTCGACTTGCACTACACTTTACATATTGCTATATGACTTGTCTATAACAAGTGAATCTCTCTAGAATGTTCTGGCATCTTGTCATATCCACATTGTGAAAGTAAGAAAATTACGGAATCTTGTTTTTAACTTTTTAGGCTTGAATACTTTCCGTAATAATTTTGATAGTATTCTATTTCAAAGGCGGAGGCTTTTTAGTAAAAAATATAGTACTAAGTGAATAATAATGTAATAATAATAATAATACCCTGTAAAAATTTTATTATCCCCAGGTCTAGACTCGAGTATTAAAGCTACCGAGTTCGAGTTTCGGAATAAGTTTGGATATTTAAGATTTTTCGAAATTATAGTTCGGCATTTTATCAATGATATTTGTACCAACAATTTTCATATTTTTTTTTATGCATACTGAAAAGTAACAGAAAACTGAAAAGTTCTGGTAAATACTCAGCTGGAACCAGAATTTTAAAAAAATAGGTTCCATGCCGAACCTGTTCCGGTAGCATCCTACTTCAGCACATCTTAATGGTACCGCACGAAACAATATCAGGGCTTTCATAAAAAGCAAATGAACAGGAGAACCAGATGGTTAAGAAATATTCACGTAAATTTCATCAGTTCTTTTACATAACATAAGCTAAAACTGCCCTTAAATTGTACACACAGTATGATCAATTTCAAAAAGGATATATTCAGTAGCCATAAACTTTTGAATAGTATCATTGATGTGCTGAATTGCACTACTTATGGAAAGCATGGAAAGCCTGTTGTACCAACAAATTTGATGATTGCTAAAATGATTACACATACTCTGTATTGATATGTAAAGTTTACTGACTGGATATATTCAACTTACCCACAGAAAGATTTGAGTAGGTGTCAGTATTTGATGCTCATAAGGCCATTGTAGATTAGCTCATGATGCGAGTCTTTTCACTGCACCACCAAGTCCCTCACAAGGTAAGGCCTTTACCATGTGCTGCTGAAAAAAGCATTTCAGCTTCACATGGACAATCCTCTTATGAAATTCTCCAGTGGAGTACCTCATTTTTAAGATAAAGTACATCAGAAAATAAATCTTTTTGATTCCTTTGTGGAATCAATCGTGTGTCGTTGTTTAGTTTTTTTTTTTTGAAAAAAGGTAACACAGCTAGCAGTGTGTATGTGTCCAACAATTGGGAATTATGACAATTTAGTCGTTGTTCTAGTTGTTTGTTCTTCTTTTAAAAGTATAATTAGCTTGATCATTAGTTAAACCAGCTGGAAAACTCTGGCTTCAATCTTGTACCCTGGGAAATAAGTTCTCTGAAAAATGTTAACTGAAATTCCAGAATATTGAAGGATTTCTCTTTAATGCTGTCATGTAATGATGATTGCCATTTGCAATGAATTCATGCGCACTATGTGTGACAACTTAAAATACACAATAAGTAAATAAATAATTGGTGATGATTTTTCAATGGTCTCAAGTTGCAGTGACCAACAAAAAACCCATTGCAAACATGTATCCTTTTCAATAGAATTTTTCAAGCGTAAATTTCAAATAAAGTTTCTTATTGACACCTTCACCAGGTACAATAGGCTACCAAATTGCAAGCTATTGAGGTGCCATTGCACAACATTTTGCAAGACAAGTTAAATAGGCTTTTTGAATTCGCATTTGTTAGCCTCCTACTTGCTATTCTTCTAACCAACTTATATTTTGGAGGATTTCTGTTATCACACATTCAGGCACGAGTGCCCGCTTAATATTAACAATAGAAATATTCAACAGTGAAATTAATTTTAAATTGCAAACACTTGTGTATAAATATCATAGCAAATTATGATGGGTATAAGGAACTGTTTCTATCAAAACCTCTAATTGTACTGTAAACGCAAGCGCTACATCAACAACAAACTGCCTCTTGACCAAAAGCATAATTCCATCATATTGTGCCGCACAAGACACTTGAATACATGTTTTTCAACTTGCCATTTTGTATAATGTGTTGATACACACTTGTAAACAAGATATACACAATATATATAATTATATATATCTATAATATAATATTAATATAATATATAATATATATAATAATATAATATAGTATATATATATATATATATACTATATATATATTATAGTATATATAGTTATATATATTTTCTCTATCTTATTACATAAATAGTTTAAATAAAGTCATCGTTTTTTATTTATAAAAATAATAAATTAGGACCATGTTTAGGCTACATATTTGGATTTTTGTAAAAAAAAACGCGTTTGTAAATAAATATTTTCAAATAGAAGCCATGATAAACGAGTAGTAAATTACAAGTCATTTAGCATACAAAAAAGGTTTTATTCCTATTTGCCTATTAAAAAATTAAAAAGAAAATCCTTTCTAAATAAATAAAATTCTGCATTTGAAAATAATTGTGTCCACCTGTTCCATCGATCTGACCTGTGCTAAGGAAAAAAAACCCCCCCCTTTTTTTTTTTTTTTTTTTTTATTTTGGGGCCCCCTGCTAATTCAGCTGACTTTTTGGCATGGGTATACTAGTTAAAAAAATTTTTTAAAACATACGTGAGTAGCGTAGGGCAGGGTGAACCAGGTCCGCCTTTTTGGAGGGATGAATGGTTGCAGAGTAATAGCCATAAAAAACTTTTTAATTATTCAAATAGTCAACTGCGGTAGTACTACAAGTTTATTTAAATTATCTTGAATCTCTAGAAAGTTTTTATCTTTGAAAATGTAAGTAAAGTTAGGGTTTAAAATGCCTTAGAAGATCGAGGAAATACCAGTTGAAATAATGTGAAGTTTAACTTGTAATAAAATGAAAAATTGTGGATAGATTTTTAATATGTTTTCAGTGACTATACACTCGAGTAGGTTAGCTTTAAACTGGCAAAGTATCACTTTGTTGTTCCCAAATCAACTGGGCTAAACTTGCCCAATTCACCTCACATACAAAATTGATTTGATTGGGGTGAATAGGACCACCATTGTTTTTCATTTTATGTATCATTGACATTTGAATTATATTACTAGGTTAATATAATAAACAGTTACTTATATTCAAGTAAAAAATTAAAATAAAAATGAAATTTATATGGAAATATGAGTTTCCAAAAAGTTGGTCAAAATTTTGTCAACGAGAGGTGAATTGGGGCCACATACATTTGAGCGATTGACACTTTTAATACTTATTACTAATTTTAATATAATAACCAATTACTTTATGAAGTGAGACATACAGAGATAAGAGAAAGATTGAGGTTCTGTAGATGAAAGACTTGTGAGGTGGCCCGATTCACCCTCAAGGTAAGTCTGAATAACTTCATTTAAACTTAAGTATAAACTATTATTAGTTAAAATTACATATTATTTTTTTGTGCTTAAATACCTACTATAGAGCTCTGCTAATTTTTTCGAGAAGAATAAAAAACATTCCAAAAAGGCATATAAGGGGAAAGTCGGAGATTGAAGTTAAACCAGACAGTGTCCATGCTCGACCCCAAGACCAACGCTATAGCATAGACACATGGACAAAAAGCAAGAATCTACTATAGTATATTATATATATATGTATGATAGTATAATATTATATATATATATATATATATAATATATATTAATATATATATTAACTATATATATATATATATATAATAGAAGTGTATATGTGTACGTACATGTTTTAATAATACTAGTAAATAAAGTAAATTAACAAAAAATAAGGTCACTTGAAGAAAAGTAGTCCATGGGATATTACTTCTAATATTGTCACTAATAACATGGAAAATAAATGCTCATTTCCTATATTTTGAAAAAAAAAAAAAAAAAAAAATTGTTTTTTTTAAAAAAATTTCAAGAAAATAATTTGCTTCATTTCTGCAATTAATTCAAAAAGATGTAAATTGGCTAAAAATTTTATTTGAAAGCTATGCTTAGGCTATAATATCTCAAAAAGGAGGTTATTCATGGGTGCTGAACCTTTTCAAACTAATAAGATAGCGTCGGGAGGGTAACGGGCTGCCTCTTTAGGAGGGGTGATCGGTCCCACTCTAAATAAAAAAAATAAATAAAAAAAAATTTTTCGGCAAAGGGGACTCTATAATACAAGTTTATTAGATCATTTTAATTCTAGAAAGTTTTTTATATTTTAAAATTTATTAGAAATTACGGTACAAAATGTCCAATAGATTTTCACTTTTGCAAAAAGTGACTTTGTTTTAACTTTGTTTTAAATGAAAAATTGGTGGGATTTAATTATTTTTCAGTGGATACACCTCGAGTATGTTAGCTTTAAACTGACAAAGTAAATTTTTTGATCCAAACAGTATTAGTGGCAAAATCACGTGGCCTAACTTGGCGGGTTTCGGGGGCGGGCCTGGGGGGGGGGGGGGCGGGCCTAAACTTGGGATCCGATTCACACACACCGTAACAATTGATGAGGGTGTACTCGAACCTGCATCGTGTTTTCATATTTTATCTACGTTATTATGACATTTTATTATTATTATTAATTTTAAATATAATAAAAAGTTACTTATATTGAAACATTTTTATTACTATAATTAATTAAATATAGATCTTTGAATACTCTATATAAGTGAAAATTTACAAAAAAAATGTAAATGTTATAATAATAACAAAAGACGAACTCAAAAAAAAAGTCAATTTTTGATTGATGACGGGTTGAATTGTTCCAGCTTTGATTTGTTTGTTATTGAATGTAGTAACTTTAGTAAAATTATTTTACTATGACAAATTTTACACGCTAAATATATTGTATATTAGTAAAAATTAAATAAAATTGAATTTATACGTAAAAGAAGGATTTAACAGTTGTCCGATCCCTCAATGTGGTAGCGCTTCAACCATCAAGGTCGAGTGACAGCGTTATTCAAACTTTAATAACAATTATTATTAATTCATTATTACATTTTTTTGTGTCTTTATCTTATTCAACTTATTGTTGATATTTTCAAAGAATTAGAATAAAAAAATTCCAAAAAGCTGCATTAGGGGAGAGTCAGAGAGACGAAGGGTTATGCTAAGGTGGATTAGAACTATGAGCAATTATCTTTTTTAAAAGCAGTTGAGTTTCGAAGTGTTGGAATTTTTTTTTTTAAAAAACCATTTTTCATCTGCCTGGTTCACTCCTTAGACCTAAGGGATACTTCCTATTAGCACTAGCCTTATCTCGATGCATCGTTATATCCTTTAGTATGATGGTTAATGAATTTTCTGCAAAATATCACCAAAGTGCAATTGTCCTCATTTAACATTTTCAACATTGGGAGGGTGTGGAAGACTCTAGGGTTCCCATTTCTATGGGAATGGGTCCTGGGACCTAAAATTTAGCATATTTTAGTGTCTAGGGCATAGGAAACATGTGTACCAAAATTCATTAAAGAATCGAAGGTGGTCGAAGTGGGAAGATCTCAACTATTGGTCCAATTGACATAGAATGACTAATATATTATTTGTTTGTAACTATAATTTATTAAACTTTTGAACTAAATTATGAATTGGCATATATATGTACAGTTTAATATCTAAAGCCTCTTTTCCATTCATATATTTGAAAAAATTATTAAACTGAAAATGGGAATCATTCCAGGTGGTGAAAACTAAAGAAAAAAAATATTTAAGTTATAAGTTCAACTTCCATAAGGGTAGGGTGGAGTGTTTGTAAATATTTTACTTTCTTTTTGTATATGCATATGTTAATTCATTTAGTCCTGCAAGTTTAGTCAACTATGATCTAAACATTTCGTCATGTATGGAATAAACTGAAAAGCAAGAAGGTGCTGAAGATCATAAAAGTATAAGAAAAATTAATAAATTTAATTTGGCTACTTATTAGTCATTATATATTAAGGAATTTTATTATCTTATTTTAAAGGAATCAATGTTTTTATATTTGTTTATTCATTGACAAGTTTGTAACTGTTTGTATTGTTACAAATACTTTTTTTTTTCAGATCAAATCTAACTACCATTAGCCCTGATACAAATTAAAACTATATATAGTTTCGTATATAAGTTGTGTTTGAAGCTTAAATTTTTTTCCCTCAAAAGCATAAATATAGCAAAATTAGTGCCATGTGCCTAATTATCTGAGCTTTCGTTTGTCTCTTAAAAATCTTGTAACTAGAACCAACCCTTTTTTAATGAACTGGCTTCTCAAAATAAAGATTTAAAGATATTTGTAGGTGCTCTAAAAATAAAATACAAACCAAAAACTGGAAATACTAAAATACAATAAATAAATCCAAACTATAAAGATTGAAATAGATAATTTTAATAATGGTTAAATTACTTTTCCATTTTTTAACCATATCTGGAATCATTAATTGATTTCTGGTCAAAATTAATCAAGAATACATTATTCTCAGAATTTTTAATTTTTTTTTATTAAAAGAGTAACAACTGTGATACTAAACTATTTTAATACTTTTCTTAAAGTGAAAATAATATTAAAGACTCTTCTCAAATGAAAATATTAATGCTTTTGTTCATTTAAATCATGGTTTGGTTAAATCCTGCGATATAAAATCTTGTAACGGAGAATAATACTTACCGGTACTAATCTAGCAAGTTATTATTCTATTTACATAAAATATATTATGATTTTTATAGCTTATAGCTATATATAGCCTGTATTAAGATAGGTAAGTATGAAAAGGCATAATCAACTTTGTAATTCTAACAACTCTGGACCCTAAGTTATCATCTGAGTTTCATAAATACTTTTTAGGTAATAGTGCCTCCAATCTTAATCAGTATTAAACAATTTTAAGTTTTTCTATGGTTTTTATTCATTTAAGATTGCTTTATAAATTAAAGAAAAATTTTAAACAAATGAAAATTTTAATTGGCATAATTTTTGCTTGATATGTGGAAAAGTACTAATTAAGGTAATACTGTATTTGATCAAAATATTTTCTGAAAAAATTTTCTTAAATCAAAGAAAATTCTTGATCAGATCATTAAAATTAAGTTACATTTTTTAAGAAAATTCTTTTAATTTTAAGCTTCTGGAATTATGCAGAAGCTTGTCTAAACAATTTTCTTACCAGAACTATAAGTTTTCTGAACTTAGATATTTTTTTGAACTTAGTTTTTCAGAAAATATTTAGATCAATACTAGATATTTACCGAATATATATATATATATAATATAGTAGAAATAATATATATACTATAGTAATTATATCATATATATATATATATATTATATAGATATATATATATATATATATATATACTATACGATATTATATATATTCAACCATCTAGGTTAGGATCAACGTTTTATACAACATATATCCCTCTAGGTTTAGGTTAGGCTATATCCATATAGTTAGGCCTTGGTTTAGAAGCAACTTATAATCTAGTGTATGATAATTTTTGTAAGTCACACATAGTAAAGTCTGTGTTAATACTTAAAATTGTTACACGCCAGAGGTTGTTCACCCGATTTTATGAAAACACAGGATATACCTAAAAAAAATAAAAATATAAAAAAATAATGAAGAATATGAAAATGAAAATAGTCGCTCTCTTTAGAAAAAAGTTTACAGCCTCTCAAAAGTTTTTTAAAAATCCCATAGACATTTCAATATTGATCCATCCAGGTTAG
>JABUQX010036195.1:0-37500 GCA_015478945.1 Trachelipus rathkii | reverse complement strand
ATATTATGCCCCAAAAAAAAAAACCCTTAAAGAAAGTCACTCTGCACGATATCTCTAAAATCAGCGCTGCGGAGCCGGCAAATTTTTTTCCGGCTCCGGCTCCATCATTTTAAAATTGCCCAGCTCCGGCTCCGGCTCCGGCTCCGGCTCCAGCATTTTAAAATTAACCGGTCAGACTCCGGATCCGGCATTTTAAAATTGCCCGGCTCCGTCTGCGGCATTTTAAGATTGTTCAGCTCCGGCTCCGGCTTCGGCTCCGACCCCTAGTTATAATTCCTTTTCATTTTCAAATTTTTATGCAATCATTAATTCTCTGTTACAAATTTTTATGGTATGATGAAATTGAATGTTTTTAATGAAATGAAAATCCGAATTATTTAAAAAACTTAGAAATATTTTTAGTTAAATAAGATTTTTAAGAAATACAGAAAAAGAATAATTCACTTTCTTCCTAAACTTTAATACAATTCCTCTTCGAACGATGAACTGCCTGTACATTTACGTTTAAAAATTTTACTAAAAAGTTTTTTTTAGTTTTTTTAAAAACGGAAAAATTGTATTTCAGTTTCACCTTAAAGTTTGAAATATTTCCTCTTTGAACTATGAGCTGTCTGAACGAATGTGTAATATATTTTATTAAAGGTAGATAGAAGTGTATATAATTCACTTTCTTCCTAAATTTTTAAATAATTTCTTTTTGAACTGCCTGAGCATATGTAGACGATTAAATTTGATTCAAACAATTTTCTTTTAGAATGAAAACTTTCTTCAATAAATCTCCTTTACGATGTCGCCTAGATCCAATTTGTTATACTTTCAAGCAAGAAAATAAGCTCTCAATGTTCAACATTTGATTAGGAGGGAAAGCCGGGTAATTGTTGGTAAGCCGCATGTTGAAAAATTTTAGGATAGTAGGGATTTCCTCTTTAACTGTTAATTTTGATGCCTTGTGAAATTCTAAATTGAATTCTTCTAGAGAATTTTTAGGTTGAAGGTCTTTTACTGGTAGATTGTCTTTTCAATTCGCTTTTTGCATAGCTCATTTGATCAAATTTTGCGCTCTGCCTCTGAAAAGATACCACAGGAGTGATTCCCTGAAACTGCTGAACTATCTGGACTCCGACCCCAATTCTCATATTTTATTCGTGTTAGTCCTAGTTCGACAAAAGAACATTCTAGCTTTTTAATGATCAGATCTTCAGTTTGACGTAGGGTTGGCCGACGCACCGGGTGCGGTGCGGTGCGGTGCGTGGTGCGCATCAAAATTTCAGCGACCTGGTGCGGTGTGGTGCGGTGCGGAAGGAAAAATATAAGTGCGGTGCGGAGCACGAGAAAAATTAATGGTGCGGTGCGGGCCTTTTGATCGCACCGCACTGCACCAGCTGTCTCGACAAATTTCTAAAAATAAAAAAAAGTTATGAATTGGTTGGATATATATATATAGTATATATATATATACTATATTCAGTAATATATATATATATATATATATTATATATAATATATATATATATATATACTATATATATATATAATATATATTTTTATAAGTTTTAAAAAATGTCACAAAAGATAAAATTAAGTAATGCAATTAGTAATTAATTTAAATTTAATAAATAGTATAATATATATATATATATATAATATCTGCCCCTTCAGTAGGTGTATTGGCTATATGATTCAATACAGAGCGAAAATAAGAAGTGAAAGGCAGGTTTACCCAAAGGTATTTTTTGAACAAGAAAATTAGCGATGAAGGATCACTTACGTTTAGTACAAACACGCTTAGCACGTCTGATATTCCTATTCCGAGGTTATCAAAATTAAAAAGTGATAGGTAAACAAATAGTTTTCCATTTACGATGTTCATTGTTCCATCATTAATGGTACAATAACAAATGTAACCGAACCATAAATTTTGGGGAGAGAAAGTGCTCAATATCGTCTCTCATCATTTTTATTCCTTTACTGTCATTGTCTGAGGATATTAATACTCTCTTCAGAGTTATTACGAGAGGATGACAAACAGTGTTTCGCTGATTTTATCATGATATCTTTAAATGATCGAAGTACAATAATACAATTGGTTAGAATAGAATTGTCATTGGATGGGAAGACATTTATTTTATCATCAGAGCGGCCGTACTAGCAGAGAGATTCATTAAGCTCTTGCAACCTTAACATAATTTCAGAATAACGTCATGTATTACTGAAAGTTAGTGAACTTTAATTCTGGCCTGTATTTTATTTAGTTCTTACTGAGCCATGGTCGAATTATTAAAGTGTGCCGCAAATTACCTATATTTTGAGAGAACTTTCCTGACTCTTGTTTGAGAGTCATCAACATTTTCTAATGTTGACTGACTGACGGAGTTTGTGTTGTTCACTCAAGAAAGAAATAGAACTTTCTTTATATTGGCTCCAGCATCTCTCATGACATTGTGAACATCATCTGAGGATAGGTTCAATTTCGCCAACAAGCCATTAAATACGTCACTAAGATATTCACCTGTATGACGTTCAGTGGGAGGTTCAGTACACGACACAAAATTTGGCTTCTGAAATAATGGAATACCTTTTTCTTCCCTATCCCGCTTGTGCCTTCTAGTCTCCTTGTAATTCACATACCTTTCTGCGTCAATCCCGGTTAGACTGATTGCGTCAAATCTTCCAAATGGAGAGGGATCGTCGAGGATATCGTACTTTTTTTCGGCCAGATATTCAGCTATATAAGATATAAATAATTTAACAATGAAATGCGAGACTCTAAAATTGATTAAATACTCATTGTTTCTAAAAGCAAAAACCACAAATATAAATAAATGTTATTCTAAATTCTGTTAATCGGTTCAGGAAAAGTAGCTAAATTTAACTGTGGAATAAATCTATCGAGAATGAATTTTCATTTTCTTAATAATAAATAAATAAATGTTACTAAAAATTCACTGGAAGAGTTATTGAAGTCACCTTACAAACTTACGTAAATATCTCTTCGCATTAAGTACCACGATTGTATAATCCTCTTCAAAGAACATTTTTGTAAATTATACTAGACGTTATAATAGTCTTTAACCGAATGCGTCTGATTAATATTGTGTTGGAAGGTCGGTTGGTCGGTTGGTTGGTTGGTTCGTTGCTTTTATAGCAAGCATAGAAGACGCCTGCAAAAAATTTTCAAAAGTCTCGATGGGATTTTAAAAATCATTATCCAAAAATTTACGCGTTAAGGCATCTTGACCTCGCCACTATATCAAGAATTATTGAGCTTATTCATAGTTTATACCCCAAGAAGTGATGTTTGAAAATTTCTATGATTTTCAAGAAACACTGTAACATAGTAAGGTTTCATAATGGGGAATGAGACCTTGTTTTCTTTTCTTGAACTCTCGTCGCGCAAAATACGGAACATCACTCTGGTATTATTTTTAATAAAAAAATTTAATATAAAAACCCTGAGCGAAAAAAAAACTAATCAGATTTTTAAAAATGTTTTTTAGGAAAGATAAAAATCCACAAATACATTGTAAAACACATAATATTTTATTTGGCTAATACAACAAATCACATCAAAATAATATCCAAATTTTTAAACTTGTTTAGGAAATAAAGCTTTCTACGCTCATTATAATCTGGGAGGTGGCCTTCGCGCTTGTTTAGCTTTAACTCTTCTTCTAGAGGCCAAAGAACTCGTAAATCTCGAATTAAATTACGATAAAGATAGCGGTCAGCATCCATTCCGAAAATACCTTTTTGCAAAGCATCGAATACGCAACACATTCGTATTCTAAATTTCTCGTCCGAAAATTGTTTCCTCGTCCCGTCTTCCATGATAAAATTCACAGAAATTCGTTCATTCAAAGGGCATAGAATCCCTAATTGCGTATCATCGGTGGGGCTGGGATTAGATTCAAAGCAGTAACCATCCTCTGACTTAAAAAGTTTCAATTCATTAAAACTGAACAAAAATTGTCCTTCTCTAATCTGCCTATAACACGACCCGCAATCTTTTTTGAGATTTTGACAAAATAATAAAATTTTTTCGTAATAGTCCACTGTAGAAATCATCGCTAGGCGATGGAGGCTGGGGCCCCTTTTAGAATATTCCATGACGTCGCGCAAAAGGAGTCTCCTATCTCTTTCCTCTTTCTTTTCCTCTTCAATTTCTTCATCGTCGAGAACGTATGGTCGCTTCAAGATTTTTTCTAAATCTTTAATATCGTGCGTAACGAATCCGACGATTAAAGTATCGTGAATCGAATTTTTACCATCTGCTTTACGCGCGATGGTGTTTAAAGCTTGGTTCTCCGACCAAAGTTTGTTTGCGAGCTCTTTAATCGAAGAAATTAGTTTCAGCGCCACTCTCGGACTCCTCATTGTCCGAGCTATTTCAATGCAATACCCGACGAGATATTCGTATTGATCTAAACGACCGGAAAGTAAATTCACAAAAGATATATCGTCGATATCTTTAAAATTCCTAATATTTAGAATTTTTCGATGAAATTCGTAATAGTCTTTCGTTCTAGGGTGAAAGCAGTCTCTGTATCCTAAAAACAATTTCGTTTTCTCAACTCTTTCCCCTCCTTTGTTTTCTACGCTAAAGTTGACATAACATAGCATATCGTCGCATAAATACATTCGCAGATCGTATATCGCGGGCGATATGTTGCTTCGGTCGTCGATTTCGAAGATGAATTCGTCGCAGCAAGTTTCCAAATGTTTCATCAAATCAATTTCTATATTTCCCTTAGTGGTAACCGCGAGTCGTAAAAAGGCGCATCCGCGATCGCCTAACATCTGAAGAAATATTTTTTTCAAAACGAACATTTCGTCATAAAGCAATTTCGTCATTTTCATGTAGAGTCTTTGACTAATCTGAAACATCAAATCGTGTAGGAGACGAGAACACTTCGGTATTAATATTATTAACGACGATGTTGTAGGAACGGAAAAGGCGAACGGTACATACTCTGCTGGAATAGGGAAGTTGCGTAGATTTTTAAAATGTTCTTCTACGCGTTTAAGTCTTTCAGAAATACTAAAGTGATCGCAAATACTGCTCCACAATTTTGTTCGAAATTTGAAACTCATTTCCTTTCTCATACCCAGCAGATACAAATCGTAATTTGTGATATCCAACATAGCGGACTTTTTGTTCTTCGCGCCTTTGGGGACGGCAGTGGCGTTACTGTGGGCGCGTTCATCAACGATTTCCGTCGGCGTTTCGCGCTGCTTAAAATGGTCATTCTTAAATTTTTCTTCAATGTCAACGGTCTCGGGGATTAATTCTTCGTC
The DNA here is from genome assembly GCA_015478945.1 of Trachelipus rathkii. Classification (NCBI taxonomy): domain Eukaryota; kingdom Metazoa; phylum Arthropoda; class Malacostraca; order Isopoda; family Trachelipodidae; genus Trachelipus; species Trachelipus rathkii. Next base: position 32,205 of record JABUQX010036195.1, on the reverse strand, counting down.
GCTTTTTTCAAAAAATGGGCATTGTAAAGTACAACTGGGAAAAAGAGTTTTAAATCCAGACACTCGTACGCGTACATGAATCTATTTTCCCTTCTTCGGCCATTTCTTTACACCCTTCCGTTTCCAACTGCTGATGCTCGTAAAATCAAAGCTCTTCTTCTTCTTATTCTTCTATATTATATATTTTATATTGTATATGAATATATTCATTTTATTTTTGTATTTATTTATTTATTTTTTTATTTGTTTAATTAATTAATAAAAAAATAAACAAAATTAATTTACGTTTTTTTACTCCTTTCATGGGAAACAAAAACTCCAAGATTAGTTTTCATAATGCTCTTTTTATATATTTAGGAAAAGGGATTGTAAAACCTGAACGCTTGTCTTTATTTTTTATTGATTAAATTTACATTTTATCCATATTTAAAAATGTTTTTTATGCTAGTTAAAAACATCACTTTTTGAAGGCATAATGCAAAACTATACATAAAAGAAAATTATAATAGAATTATATCTAAATTGTCAAAGCTGTCCAACCAAAGCAAACTTTGAATTTCATCGAAATCTAAATTTCGTTGACGTTTTAATTCTTCCTTCAGAGGCCAGATAATTCGGAAATCTTGAATTACATCAGTGCCCACGGAGTTAATTCCAAAAACGCCTTTTTGCAACGCTTCGAATACGCAGCACAACTTCAAATCATAATAATCCCTGTTTGGACGCAACGCCTCTCTTTTACCGATCTCCGTGATAAAATTTATCGAAACGCTTTTTTTCTGGGAATATCGAACCCCCAAACGTCTAATGATTAAGTTGCTGCTGTTGTCACCATCGATGTCGTAATTGTTGCTCGGGCTAGTTTTACTGTTGCAATTGGAACGGCGACAACGAATTTTAATACCGCTTTCCCCCTCGAACGTATTATCGTTTATTCTCGGTTGCTCAGTATAGCTCAAGAAATTTTTCCAACCCTTACGCCCGCAACATTTATCACAACACAAACTTAAAATTCTTCGAAACCAGAAAATCTTATCGTAAAATTTTATGGTCCTCTTTATTAATTCGCCATCTCTTAGCGTCGATTCGTCCTGAAAAACCCGTATTCCTCGATAAGGACTTCTTTTGGCTTTTTTTTCGACCGCATCCTCAACCTCCGCGGGACGAAATAGAATGGTTTCTAGGCGCTCTAGATCTTGACTGAAAAACGCAACGGTCAACGTATTGGCTCCCACTCTTTCGCGTTCTTCTTTATCGCTGATATTAGGCGTTACCCATTTTTCTAAATATGCGTCGTTGGCGCGCTTGATAATGGAATCGATTAATTCCAGCGCCGCTTTCAAATTCGTCGTTCGCGCTATCTCGATGCAGTAACCGATCAGACTCGAGTATTCGTCCAAGCTATTGTTGTATAGATTCGGTAATGAGGTATCGGGTTTTTTGGAATCCATAACCCATTTCACAATATTTTCGTGAAATATTTCGCCGTTTACACCCGTAGCGTGAGGGCATTTTCCGTACCTAAGAAATATTCCATTCTCTTATTAATAAGGTTCATTAAAAGGCGCGATTCTGGATTAAGTCTTAGCGCTAAATTGTACTTCATTTTTGGCGCGCTTTTTTCTCGATCGACCCGATACTGTAATTGGGGAAATAGCTTATTCAAGCGCCTCCCTATCATAAAATTCGTTATTCTTTTTTCGTTGCTCTCAACAGCTGATACTCGCAATAAAATCAACTTTTTTCTATCACCTTCGGTTTTAATAACGATTCTTCGAAGGTCGATCCGATGCTTACCGTAACTCAATAATTTTCTAAACGCCAAATTGTGCCGTTTCGAAAGAATATCTATCAACGTAAAAATTACGTTTTCTTTTTTTGGTAAGAGTAACATGACTTTTCCCGATCGCGGGACTGAAATAACGAACGGGATATGCTTTGCTGAGATGTCAACGTGGTTTATTCTTTCAAAACTTTTTAAAACTCTTTCTAGTTCGTCGACAATTTCGAAGTATTTCAAAATTTCATTCCATAAATCTATTTTAAATAGCTTTTCCTTTCCACCCCCAATATTCAAACAATACAATTCGTAATCTTTTATCTCTAATATTATTGATTCTTTCTTTATTTCCGTCACGGTATCAAGGGCGGCGCCTTTATTACCGACGACATGGTCGTGGAGTAGCATCGACGTCGCGTTCGGTTGGTGCTGCTCACCGCTATTGAACTTTTGGCCAATATCGACGAAGATCTTTCTTTCGTTAGAGAAATTTTTGGCAAACCCGTGAAAAGAATTCGCCAAATGTGGCAAAAAAATTTGAAAATTAGCGTCGCCACACATACGTATGTTCATACAATACTTCTTATTTCTTGGGACCGACATCTTCCACGCCTCCTTCTCTTCTTTCGCGTTTGAGTTCGATGCGCCCGACTCTTATACGTTTTTTGAATGTAAAAAATTTTAAAAATTAATAATTCGAATAAAAAATGAAACGATAAACATTTTTTTAATTTATTTTTTAATCGACTTCTAAACAATATGGCTATAAATATTTTTTATTTATTTTAAATTTTGTAATTATTAAAGCTAATTGTAATCCTAGTTTGAACGAAAAAAATAGAAATTAAAAAAAAATTTCGATAGACGCACATTATATTATAAAATTCATTCAAGGAGCAGATAAAAGAAAGCATGAATTTCTTCAACGTCTGTGCGATGCAAATTAGCGACTCTCTTTACGCCGTGAGCGTCCCCCGTTCGCAACAACTGGCGCATTATTTTAAAACGGAAACAGATTCCCTTAAAGAATATTTAACCTCGAATACCGTTCTCGTCGCCATCGATCTCAGAAATTCTTCGAACAGCCTAGAAAAGATGAAAAAAATGGTAGAATTAACGAAAGAGTTTCTCGAACGCTCGGGAATAGATAAAGTCTATTTGTGCAAATTCGTTTTCGTTCCGAACGCCGAAGGAGAAACGAGAGACGAATTCCTTAAACGTGTCGACGAATTCTCTCAGAGTTTAATGGGAAGCGAAAGTCTCTCCCCCCAGTTGAGTTTATATTATATATTTTACGATTGCGAGAGCGCCGATTCGTTTAAAAATGGAAAACTTAGAATTTTGGGAGGAAATAACGTTCATTCGAGTCTCATTTACGTGAATAATAACGATTATCCCGACGAAGGGGAACTCGATGGCGAAAGTTTATTTCGAGAACCATTTGAAATCGACCTTCCCCTCGATGACGACGACGAAGACGATAACAAGTGCAAGGCCACCAGACCTTCGAAAAACATAAACCTCCGCGCCTTGAGACGCTGCTTTATCGAATTCGCCAATAAGTTTCACAACAAAGGCCTCAACTCTCCTAAACTTTATGTGTTGGAAAACCATTTAGAAATAGACTCTTTTCTCGTCGAGATTTTCAAGAAACGCGAAAACTATTACGCATCCTTTCCCGAGGTACTAAAGAGCAACGTTGATGGATTTTCCATCGGTGAGGACGGCCGATTCTCAAAACGGGTAAATAATTTTAATTTCGACGATTTCGTAGTGTTTGAAAACGAAGATTTTGAAGACTTACAAATCGAGTTGCGTGACGCGAAAGGCGTCACGAAAGCGAGGTCGAACGAAATAATCTTGTTACTCGAGAGCGAAGAGCGTGATAAAAAAAAATCTTCCCCTTCGTCATTATCTAGGTACTCGCGAGAGTACGACATTCGAAAGGAGTTTATTTCCAATATGAACAAACAGTGGGTGGGAGAGCTTTATTTGACGAATGATGATTCTAGTGCCACGATTAAAGGTATCGGCCTCGTGTTCGACATTTATTCGAAGCTCTTTGAGAATTTAAATCGAGCGAGTGCCTCGACGGATTCGAGGACCGATTCAAATGCTTCTGTTGCTGCTGCTGCTGCTGATGATGATGCTACTAACCCTTTCAGCAAAGGGAACGACGACCCCACGATCAGAAAGCGAAACGCGAAAAGATTGCTCTCTTCCTCGATCAAAAAACCGTATAACGCAGATTGGATTCTACTCGGTAAAATGACTAATTTGAAAGGAAAAATAATAGGAAATTAAAAAATAATCATTTGCTTCATTCTTTATTTATAATCTAAATTTCTTCCATTATATATGTATATAATTATAATAAACAACGCGCTAAAATATAAAATATAAAATAAATTATTTCATTTTTATTACTATTTTATCTCGCTCGATTTAGGGCGAGGTTTCTTTTCACTCAACGCGTTGAACACCTCGCTGTTGAACCGAATCGTTTCCCGCGAACTAATATAGGTCGAAGGTCTAAGTTCAAATTTCGAAAAAATATTATATCGACTTTGGGAATTTTTAGATATTCGCACTTAGACCTTCGACCTATATTAGTTCCCGATCAAACGTTACTATATTTGGTTCAGCGATAGCTTATACCCGAAAAAGTGTCGTGCGTTCACGTTAGGCTGTTTTTCGTTTCCCTTTAAAACGATAAAGATAAAGAAATAGCCCTTTTTAGGCGTGCCGAAGAAATGAAATCCATTCGTACGAGCATCGAACAAAATTTCAACACGTTCGACGAGGATGTACAAATGATTATGAGCACGTCCATTTTCTTCCCGTTCTACAAGAGCAATTTCGGAACCCCAAAAAATGATATGTTAAGCGTAATAAATAAATCTATTATGAACAAACTTCATTTGGAGCTCTACGAAGAAAGATATTTGCACGAGGCGTAGGCCATACCATTCGATGTCGAAGTCTTGGATTTGAAGCGTAGCGGGAATATTCTAAGACAGAGTGCACCAGAGCTAATACGAGAAACGCTCGGAGAATTAAACACTAAGAACGCCTATGATCTCCAGTCTATTTGCTACCATATTCACATGATTTTGGATTACGTTTCTCATTACGATCCGGACACGAAAGGCGTGCTGAGGGAGTTGAAAGAAGGTGTAGATAGCGAGGGCGTCTCGGATAGCTTTCAGAATTTCTTGCAGACGTCAATGCCAGTAACTCTGTTCGAAAAATTGATGAAGGCTATTCAGAACGATAACACCTTTTCTATCTACGAACGTTTCTCTAAATACGAACTAGCGCCACCGCTGAGAAACGAAGAGGAACACGCCAGCGACGATAACGCCGTAGCCGCGGCTGCTATCGCTGATGCTGACGACATCGAGATGTATCCATTGATGGTTCAAGGAAGACTATCGACTTGAGGGTGCGATATTAAGAGCATCACAACAAGCTAATGAAGTGCATTTTCAAAGCCTTTTAAGTGTTTCGTATCGTCGATTTATGTTGCGATATATGCAAAGATACTATTTTAAACCTGTGGTGAGGTAAATTTTATATCTTGATTTTAAATTTCATTTTGTGTCGTTATTTATATTCACGTGTTTTTTCCTTTGTCTTTTGTAAGTGCGTGGGAGTTTCATTTTATACGGAAATAGGATGTTCTGCGTAGCCAATCTTCTTATTGAATAAAATATATAACATTCCCGCTCCTTTTTATAGGCAGTTAGTTTTTTTTGCTTTTTATTCAAATATATAATATTTTATACATCAATGTACAATATTTTTTTTTTTTATACAGGTTTTTAATTAAATTTTTTTTAAATGGAATGGTTTTTTATTAAACTTTTTATAAATAACCAAGAATGAAAGCGTTTTCATAAGTTGGTATTTTTTTTATCGTTATAAGAAATCGCCCACTTCCTTCTTCGTCAGCAACAACAAAATTGGACATCCTTTCGATTTCCCAACTGCATATAATCTTCCCACAACCCAGAGAAGTCATCTTGTATTTTCGGGCGGTGAGTTTTCGCGTCGGCTATAATTTTGTCGTTCAACCAAAAAATAAATTCGGTCGCCAGTTTTATCCATTCGTCTACACACTCGTCGCAAAGTTCCAAACCCTCGCGTATGTTAGTAAAGAGGGTTGCTACATCCCGTTTCCTTTCAACGAGGTAAGACAGGGACTTTTCTTTGCTCTTAAACGCGCCGTTAATCTTCATCTGAAGAGCTTGCAAGGCGACGTACCAAACAGTTTTCACCTTCTTCATTCCAATAGTCCGATCGCCTATTAGGTAATACAGGACGTACCCTTCGCAATTTTTGATCCTTCGGATTTTCGATATTTCTTTCTTCACATCTTCGGGGGATATCGCGTGGTATTCCGGTGTTGAAATTTCGAAGAGTTTGAAAAATTCCAGGCCCGCTTGAGGGGGGACGGTCGTCAATGATTCGTCGTCGTCGTCGTCGTCGTCGTCGTCGTCGTCGTGCTCCCTTTGGCCACCCACCGCCGCCACCTTTTCGGGGAACGAAATCATCATCAAACCGTAGATTTCTGGTTCCTTTGAGCGAATTTCTTCGACGACGATGTGCGGACGATCGGGCATTAATAACTCGAAAACCACCGTCGTTTTTGTGACGCTCAAGAAATGCTTCAAAATATTTAGTTTGGCGGGGTCCATTCGGTCGAAGGTATCTAGCACCGCCTTCGCTACCAAACGCGCGATAAAGCACTTGTGTCCCGAATATTTATCGATGTCGGAGCGAGTCTTCACCATAATATGTACGTTCTTAGAACCGACGATGACGTAGTACTCGCCCCCGATTTCCCTCACAGTGAAATGGCCGCAGCATCCGTCGATTTTTGTCATGCAAATAACCTCAGTGGCTTTCGCCGGTGAATCGATGCAAAACTTTTTCCATTCTTCATTGTTTTCGGGTTGAAAATTATCTTCATCGCCGATTCGCCCCGTAAACTTTTTGTTGCCGCATATAGCGATATCCAACCGTCGTTCCTCCTCTCCTTTCACCTCGATAAAAGTAAGACCTCGACTCACGTTCTTCCTAATCCAATCGTCTCTCGAGTAGGTTTCGTCTTCCGATTTGAATGAAGATATTCTAACGTCGTGTAGTTTGCAAGAATAACCGGTTGGGAGTATACCTTTCTCGACGTCCGTAGATATTATTTTCAAGGATGTATTTTCCGAAATTTTTTGATGCATGTCAGTGGCCGCTTCGGAACTGAATCTGGCTCTCTCTCGTTTTGTTTCGAAGGTTTTCATTAAGCTTTCTTTTTGAAATTCGGTCATCGATTGGCATCCGGCCAACATATTTTTTAGCAAAGACAAGTTCTCATTTCTTTCCGCAACCGCGAAGGGTTCCTTTCCTTCTTTTCTCGATTCGGGGATCATTGTGGGAACCTTCATCTCCAAGTTGAGACAAACCTAAAAAGAAAAGATACGAATGAACATTATTAGTGGAGGAGATAAATTATTTTTAAAAGTGAAATAAGTATCAATCCAAAAAAAATATATATTATTTATTTCTATAATGATAAGTTAAAACCATCTCACCTAATAAAAAATTACGAAGAAATCGCTCGAAAGAAATATTTCAGTCCTTCTCCGAGAAAATTGAATAAATAAATCGGTGTTTAAACAGCCGCGGAAGGTGGTTTCTGAAGCGAATATAGTCACTTAGTGCGTGAAGGTTAAACACGAGAAGTTGTAAAACCAAGACTCGAAGGAGCATCCGCACTCGACTCGGCACTCCCGGTAACTGATATCACCGATTGTCTACACCCCTTTTTATGCCATTTATGACGTCATATAGTGACGCCTCATCAAGAACTAATATAAGTCGAAAGTCTAAGTGCAAATTCCGAAACTTAAAATTTTTTTTGTTGATTATTATTATTATTTTTTCATGAATTTTTTTAGATTTTCGCACTTAGACCTTCGACTTATATCAGTTCCCTTCCCGACGTCACTATATCGGGTTGAAGCGATAGTTTATCCCTAAAAAGGTGTCGCGCGAACACGTTAGGTCGTTTTTCGGTTCCCTTCGAAAAGTCACTATAATATAGTGTCGCCTTACGGGAATCGCAAAAGCGGCTGAACGCTTTCGAGTACTATTTTGTTAAGCTTAAAGTATCTTCAAACCGATTATGACGTCATATAGTGACGCCTAATCGGGAACTAATATAAGTCGAAGGTCAAAATGCAAATTCCGAAACTTAAAATTTTTTTTGTGAATTATTATTATTATTCTTTCAAGATTTTTTTTAGATTTTCGCACTTAGACCTTCGACTTATATCAGTTTCCTTCCCGACGTCACTATATCGGGTTGAAGCGATAGTTTATCCCTAAAAAGGTGTCGCGCGAGCACGTTAGGTCGTTTTTCGGTTCCCTTCGAAACGTCACTATGATATAGTGTCGCCATACGGGAATCGCAAAAGCGGCTGAACGCTTTTCGAGTACCATTTTGTTAAGCTTAAAGTATCTTCAAACCGATTATGACGTCATATAGTGACGCCTCATCGGGAACTAATATAAGTCGAAGTTCTAAGTGCAAATTCCGAAACTTAAAAAAAATTTTGTGAATTATTATTATTATTTTTTCAAGAATTTTTTTAGATTTTCGCACTTAGACCTTCGACTTATATCAGTTCCCTTACTGGCGTCACTATATCGGGTTGAAGCGATAGTTTATCCCTAAAAAGGTGTCGCGCGAGCACGTTAGGTCGTTTTTCGGTTACCTTCGAAAAGTCACTATAATATAGTGTCGCCTTACGGGAATCGCAAAAGCGGCTGAACGCTTTCGAGTACCATTTTGTTAAGCTTAAAGTATCTTCAAACCGATTATGACGTCATATAGTGACGCCTCATCGGGAACTAATATAAGTCGAAGTTCTAAGTGCAAATTCCGAAACTTAAATTTTTTTTTGTGAATTATTATTATTATTTTTTCATGAATTTTTTTAGATTTATCCAGCTTAGGCCTTTCGACCTATTATCAGTTCCCTTCCTATTCGTCACTATATCAGGTTGAAGCGATAGTTTATCGACCTAAAAAGTGTGTCGCGCGGAGCACGTTTAGTCTTGTTTTTCGGTTTCCCTTTCGGAAAAAGTCACCTACTATAATAAGTGCTGACCTTACGGAATCGCAAAAGCGGACTGATACGCATATTCGAGTACCATTTTGTTAGACTTAAAGTTAATCTTCAAATACCGATTATGACGTACAATAGTGATCGACAACTGCTCTCGGGAATAAGAAACATTTAAGCTTATTAAGTCGAGAAGCTCTAAGTGTGCCGTGCAAGACATATTCAGTAGATAACGTTAAATTTCTTTCTGTGGCAGACTATAAATTATTATAATTTTTCATGAATATTTTAGATTTTTCGCAACTTAGGGCCTGATCGACCTAATCAGTTCCCTTCTACGTCACATATCGGGTTGAAAGCGATTAGTATCCCTAAAAAAGGTGTCGGCGCGAGCACGTTAGGTCGTTTTCGGTTACCTTCCGTGAAAAGTTCAACTATTAAATAGTGTCGCCTTTATCGGAATCGCAAAGCGGGACTTGAACGCTGTTCGAAGTACCATTCTTGCTTAACGTTAAAGATATCTCTCAAACCCGATTATGACTCAATAGTGACGCCTCATTCGGGAACTAATATAAAGTCGAAGTTCTAAGTGCAAATTCCGAAACTTAAAATTTTTTTTGTGATTATTTTATTATTATTTTTTCATGAATTTTATTTAGATAATTTTCGCGCACTTATGCCTTCGTACACTAATCAGTTCCTTCCTGACGCACTTATATCGAGGTTGAAGCGATAAGTTTATCCCTAAAAGGTGTCGCGCGAGCACGTTAGGTCGTTTTCGGGTTCCCTTCGAAAGTCACTATAATATAGTGTCGCCTTACGGGGATCGTCAAAAAGCGGACTGAACGCATTTCCGAGTAACCATTTTCATTAGTTTAAAGCTTAAAGTATCCTTCAACCGATTATACGTCAATAATAAGTAGAGCTCATATCAGGGAACTAAATATAAGGTCGCAAAGTTCTAAGTGCACTAATTCGAAACTTTAAATTTTTATTTGTAGCAATTATTATTATTATTTTATCATGAATTTTTCTTTAGATTTCGCCCTAGACCTTTCGACCTATATCAGTCCTTCCTGACGGACACATTATCGGGTTGAAGCGATTAAGTTTATCCTAAAAAGGTGTCGCGCGAGCACGTTACGTCGTTTTTCAGTTTCCTTCGAAACGTCACTATATAATAGTGTCGCCTTACGGGAATCGCAAAAGCGGCTGAACGCTTTCGAGTACCATTTTGTTAAGCTTAAAGTATCTTCAAACCGATTATGACGTCATATAGTGACGCCTTATCGGGAACTAATATAAGTCGAAGTTCTAAGTGCAAATTCCGAAACCTAAAAATCATGAAAAAATTTTTTTTTAAATATTGATACCTTCAAAAGTTAGATATCTTTACGCGCAACGTCCCCTTAAAAGTGTGAAAATATAAACTCCTCTGATAACGTTAGGTCGTTTTTCGGTTCCCTTCGAAAAGTCACTATAATATAGTGTCGCCTTACGGAAGAATCGCAAAAGCGGCTGAACGCTTTCTGAGATAACAATTTGTTTTAAGCTTAAGTAATCTTCAAACCGATTATGACGTCATATATTGACGCCTCATCGGGACTAATATAAGTCGAAGGTCTAAGTGTGCAAATTCCGAAACTTAAATTTTTTTTTGTGAATTATTATTTATTTATTTTTCATGAATTTTTAGAATTTTCGCACTTAGCCTCTCGACCTATATCGTTCCCTTCCTGACGTACTTATCGGGTTGAAGCGATAGTTTATCCCTAAAAAGGTGTCGCGCGAGCACGTTAGGTCGTTTTTCGGTTCCCTTCGAAAAGTCACTATATAATAGTGTCGCCTTACGGGAATCGCAAAAGCGGCTGAACGCTTTCGAGTACCATTTTGTTAAGCTTAAAGTATCTTCAAACCGATTATGACGTCATATAGTGACGCCTCATCGGGAACTAATATAAGTCGAAGTTCTAAGTGCAAATTCCGAAACTTAAAATTTTTTTTTGTGAATTATTATTATTATTTTTTCATGAATTTTTTTAGATTTTCGCACTTAGGCCTTCGACTTATATCAGTTCCCTTCCTGACGTCACTATATCGGGTTGAAGCGATAGTTTATCCCTAAAAAAGGTGTCGCGCGAGCACGTTAGGTCGTTTTTCGGTTCCCTTCGAAAAGTCACTATAATAATAGTGTCGCCTTACGAGAATCGCAAAAGCGGCTGAACGCTTTCGAGTACCATTTTGTTAAGCTTAAAGTATCTTCAAACCGATTATGACGTCATATAGTGACGCCTCATCGGGAACTAATATAAGTCGAAGTTCTAAGTGCAAATTCCGAAACTTAAATTTTTTTTTGTGAATTATTATTATTATTTTTTCATAGAATTTTTTTAGCATATTTCGTCACTTTAGGCCTTCGACCTAATATCAGCTATCCACTTCCTGACGTCACTATATCGGGTTGACGGATAGTTTATCCTAAAAAAGGGTGTCGCCGCGAGCACGTTAGGTCGTTTTTCGGTTACCTTCGAAAAGTCACTATAATATAGTGTCGCCTTACGGGGATCGCAAAAGCGGCTGAACGCTTTCGAGTACCATTTTGTTAAGCTTAAAGTATCTTCAAACCGATTATGACGTCATATAGTGACGCCTTATCGGGAACTAATATAAGTCGAAGTTCTAAGTGCAAATTCCGAAACTTAAATTTTTTTTTTGTGAATTATTATTATTATTTTTTTCATGGAATTTTTTTAGATTTTCGCCTTAGACCTTCGACCGAATTCAGTCCCTTCTGGGACGACCACTAAATGACTCATAATCCGGTTTGAAGATACTTTAAGCTTAACAAAATGGTACTCGAAAGCGTTTCAGCGCCTTTTTGCGGATTCCCCGTAAGGCGACACTATATTATAGTGACTTTTCGAAGGTAACCGAAAAAACGACCTAACATGCTCGCGCGACACCTTTTTTAGGGATTAACTATACGCTATCATTTACCCGATATAGTGACGTCGAGGGAAGGAACTGATATTAGGTCGAAGGCCTGAGTGCGAAAAATCTAAAAAATTCAGAAAAAAAAATATAATTAATAATTCACCAAAAAAAAATTACAGTTTCGGGAATTTGCACTTGAACTCGACTTTATATTAGTTTCCCGATGAAAGGGTCATCTATATGACGTCATAAAATCGGTTGAAGATTACTTTAAAGCTTAACAGAAATAGGTACTCAGAAAGCGTTCAGCCGCTTTTGCGATTCCCGTAAGGCGACACTTTATTATAGTGACTTTTCGAAGGGAACCGAAAAACGACCTAACGTGCTCGCGATACGCTTTTTAGGGTGTAAACTATAATTATACCGGATATAGTGACCTTTCGATAAGGGAATGATTTATAGGTCGAAGGCCTAATGCTGCGAAACTAAAAAATTCATCGAAAAAATTAATAATAATTAATTCACAAATAAAAAAATTATAAAGTTCGGGATATTTGCACTGAACTTCGACATATATTAGTATCCCGATGAGCGGTCATATATGACGTCTATAATCGGCTTGTGAAGATTTACTTTCAATGACTTAATAAAAAGGTAACTCGGAAAGCGTATTCAGCCGCTTGCGATTCCCGTTAAGGGCACACTATCGCATATATAGTGACTTTATTTGCGAAGGGGAAACCGAAAAACGAACCTAACGTGCGTCGCGCGACACCTTTTAGGGATAAACTATCGCTTCATCCCGATATAGTGACGTCAGGAGGAACTGATATAGGGTCGGAAGGGCCTAAAGTGCTTAAATCTAAAAAAATTCATTGAAAATCATATAATAATAATCACAAAAATAAAAATAAGTTTCGGATATTTCACTTAGAAACTTCGGTACTTTATATAGTTCCCGATGTAGGCTGTCACTATATGACGTATTTAATCGGTTTGAAGAACTTGAAGTCTAACAAAAAATTTGTACTCGAAAGCGTATCAGCCGCTTTTGCGAATTCCGTAGGGCGACATCTATATTAAAGTGACTTTTCGTGAAGGGACCGAAAAACGACCTAACGTGCTCGCGCGACACCTTTTAGGGATAAACTATCGCTTCAACCCGATATAGTGACGTCAGGAAGGGAACTGATATAAGTCGAAGGCCTAAGTGCGAAAATCTAAAAATTCATGAAAAAATAATAATAATAATTCACAAAAAAAATTTAAGTTTCGGAATTTGCACTTAGAACTTCGACTTATATTAGTTCCCGATAAGGCGTCACTAACTTATGACGTTTCATTAATCGGTTGAAGCATACTTTTAAGCTTGAACAATAAAATGGTACTCGAAAGCGTCAGCCGCTTTTGCGATTCCTCGTAAGGCGACACTATTAATATTTAGTGACTTTTCGAGGGAACCGAAAAAAAACGACCTAACGTGCTCGCGCGTACACCTTTTTAGGTATAAAATATCGCTTTCAACGTCCGATATAGTGTCGTAGGAAGGGACTGATATAGCGTCGAAGTACTTAAGGGCGAAAATCCTTAAAAAAAATTCATGGAAAAAATAATAATATAATACACAAAAAAAATTAAAGTTTCGGAATTGACTTAGAAACTTTCGATCTTATATTTAGTTCCGATAAAGGCGTCTACTATATGACGTATAATCGGTTTTTGAAAAGAATTACTTTAAGCTTAACAAAATGGTACTCGAAAGCGTTCAGCCGCTTTGCGTATCCCCGTAAGGCGACAACGATATATTATAGTGACTTACGAAAGGGTAACCGAAAAACATACCTAACGTGCTCGCCGCGACACCTTTTTTAGGATAAAACTTAATCGCTTCAACCGAATATGAGGTAGACGTCAGAAGGAACTAGATATAGGTCGAATGCCTAAGTGTCGAAAGTCAAATAAAGAATTCATTTTGAAAAAATGAATAATAATAATTCACAAAAAAAAAAATTAAGTTTCGGGAATTTTGCACGTTGAACTTCGATTCTTATATCAGTTCCCGATCAGGCGTAACTATATGACGTCATAATCGGTTTAAAGATACTTTAAGCTTAACAAAATGGTACTCGAAACGCGTTCAGCGCTTTAGCGGATTCCGCGTAAGGCGACACTATATATAGATAGTGACTTTCGGAAGGGAACCGAAAAAACGACTAACGTGCTCGCGCGAACACACTTTTTTAGGGATAAACTATGCTTCAACCCGATTATGAGTGACGTCAGGAAGGGGAACAGATAGGCGAAGGCCCTAAGTTGCGAGAAATCTAAAAAACAAATGAAAAAAATAATAATAATAATTCACAAAAAAAAATTTAAGTTTCAGGATTTGGCCACTTAGAACTTCGACGTATATAATTAGTCTCGATGGAGAGTTCACATATATGGACGTACAAATCGGTTTGAATGATTACTTTAAAGCTTAACAAAATGGTACGCGGAAAGCGTTCAAGCGCTATTTGCGATCCCGTAAGGCGACACTATTATAATGTGACTTTTCGAAGGGAAGCCGAAAAAAACGACCTAAACGTGCTTCGCGCGAACACCTTTATTAGGATAAACGTATCGCTTCAAACACCGAGTATAGTTGGAGCTTCATAAGGAAAGGGAATCTGAATATAGGTCGAAAGGCCTAAGTGCGAATAATCTTTAAAAAAAATTCATGAAAAAATAAATAATAATAATTCACAAAAAAAGAATTTAAGTTCGGAATTAATGCACTTAGAACTGTCGACTGATTATATTAGTTCCCGATGAGCGTCACTATAAGACGGTCATAATCGGTTGAAGATACTTTAAAGCTTAACAAAATGCGTACTGCGAAAGCGTTCAAGCCGCTTTTGCGTATTCCCGTAAGGCGACACATACTATTATAGTGACTTTCAGGTACCGTAAAAAACGGATGACCCTAACGTGCTCGCGACGACACCTTTTTGAGGGATAAACAATATCGCTTCAACCCGATATAGTTGGACGCCAGTAAGGGAATGATATAAGTCGAAGGTCTAAGTGCAAAAATCTAAAAAAATTCATGAAAAAATAAATAAATAATAACTCTTCATCATATTTTTATTCAGTCCGGCTATTTTCCAAAAACTTTCAAGCTTGACAGCGCGCAAAAAAAAACATTCCATAATCGGTCTTGAAGATACTTTAAGTTAACAATAAATGGTTACATCGAAAAGCGGTTCAGCGCTTTTGCGGATTCCCTATGGCGACACTTATCATAGTGACGTTTCGAAGGGAACCGAAAAACGACCTTAACGTGCTCGCGCGACACCTTTTTAGGGATCTAAACATATCGCTTCATAACCCGAGTATAGTGGACCGTCGCGAAGTGAAACTGATTATTAGTCGAAGGTCTAAGTGCGGAAAAATCTAAAAAAATTCTGAAAGATTCTTTTATCAACTTTTTCCCAAAAAAAAAAATAAAGTTTCGGAATTTGCTTTTTGACCTATCGAACTTATATTTAGTTCCCGATTAGGACGTCATTATTGGATGTCATATCGGTTGAAGATACTTTAAGCTTAAAACAAAATAGTACTCGAAAGCGTTCAGCCGCTTTTTCGATTCCCGTAAGGCGACACTTATTATATGAACTTATTCGAAGGGAACGCGAAAAACGACCTAACGTGTTCGCGCGACACCTTTTTAGGGATAAACTTCGCTTCAAACCCCGAATATTAGGACGTCGAAGGGAAACTGATATAAAGTCGAAGGTCTAAGTGCGAAAAACTAAAAAAATTCATGAAAAAATAATAATAATTAATCAAACAAAATAAAAATTTTAAAGTTTCGGGAATTTGCACTTAGAAACTTTCGACTATATATTAGTTTCTTGATTGCAGGCACGTCACTATATGACGTCATAAATGGCATAAAAAGGGGTGTAGACAATCGGTGATATCAGTTACCGGGAGTGCCGAGTCGAGTGCGGATGCTCCTTCGAGTCTTGGTTTTACAACTTCTCGTGTTTAACCTTCACGCACTAAGTGACTATATTCGCTTCAGAAACCACCTTCCGCGGCTGTTTAAACACCGATTTATTTATTCAATTTTCTCGGAGAAGGACTGAAATATTTCTTTCGAGCGATTTCTTCGTAATTTTTTATTAGGTGAGATGGTTTTAACTTATCATTATAGAAATAAATAATATATATTTTTTTTTGGATTGATACTTATTTCACTTTTAAAAATAATTTATCTCCTCCACTAATAATGTTCATTCGTATCTTTTCTTTTTAGGTTTGTCTCAACTTGGAGATGAAGGTTCCCACAATGATCCCCGAATCGAGAAAAGAAGGAAAGGAACCCTTCGCGGTTGCGGAAAGAAATGAGAACTTGTCTTTGCTAAAAAATATGTTGGCCGGATGCCAATCGATGACCGAATTTCAAAAAGAAAGCTTAATGAAAACCTTCGAAACAAAACGAGAGAGAGCCAGATTCAGTTCCGAAGCGGCCACTGACATGCATCAAAAAATTTCGGAAAATACATCCTTGAAAATAATATCTACGGACGTCGAGAAAGGTATACTCCCAACCGGTTATTCTTGCAAACTACACGACGTTAGAATATCTTCATTCAAATCGGAAGACGAAACCTACTCGAGAGACGATTGGATTAGGAAGAACGTGAGTCGAGGTCTTACTTTTATCGAGGTGAAAGGAGAGGAGGAACGACGGTTGGATATCGCTATATGCGGCAACAAAAAGTTTACGGGGCGAATCGGCGATGAAGATAATTTTCAACCCGAAAACAATGAAGAATGGAAAAAGTTTTGCATCGATTCACCGGCGAAAGCCACTGAGGTTATTTGCATGACAAAAATCGACGGATGCTGCGGCCATTTCACTGTGAGGGAAATCGGGGGCGAGTACTACGTCATCGTCGGTTCTAAGAACGTACATATTATGGTGAAGACTCGCTCCGACATCGATAAATATTCGGGACACAAGTGCTTTATCGCGCGTTTGGTAGCGAAGGCGGTGCTAGATACCTTCGACCGAATGGACCCCGCCAAACTAAATATTTTGAAGCATTTCTTGAGCGTCACAAAAACGACGGTGGTTTTCGAGTTATTAATGCCCGATCGTCCGCACATCGTCGTCGAAGAAATTCGCTCAAAGGAACCAGAAATCTACGGTTTGATGATGATTTCGTTCCCCGAAAAGGTGGCGGCGGTGGGTGGCCAAAGGGAGCACGACGACGACGACGACGACGACGACGACGACGACGAATCATTGACGACCGTCCCCCCTCAAGCGGGCCTGGAATTTTTCAAACTCTTCGAAATTTCAACACCGGAATACCACGCGATATCCCCCGAAGATGTGAAGAAAGAAATATCGAAAATCCGAAGGATCAAAAATTGCGAAGGGTACGTCCTGTATTACCTAATAGGCGATCGGACTATTGGAATGAAGAAGGTGAAAACTGTTTGGTACGTCGCCTTGCAAGCTCTTCAGATGAAGATTAACGGCGCGTTTAAGAGCAAAGAAAAGTCCCTGTCTTACCTCGTTGAAAGGAAACGGGATGTAGCAACCCTCTTTACTAACATACGCGAGGGTTTGGAACTTTGCGACGAGTGTGTAGACGAATGGATAAAACTGGCGACCGAATTTATTTTTTGGTTGAACGACAAAATTATAGCCGACGCGAAAACTCACCGCCCGAAAATACAAGATGACTTCTCTGGGTTGTGGGAAGATTATATGCAGTTGGGAAATCGAAAGGATGTCCAATTTTGTTGTTGCTGACGAAGAAGGAAGTGGGCGATTTCTTATAACGATAAAAAAATACCAACTTATAAAAACGCTTTCATTCTTGGTTATTTATAAAAAGTTTAATAAAAAACCATTCCATTTAAAGAAAATTTAATTAAAAACCTGTATATAAAAAAAATATTGTACATTGATGTATAAAATATTATATATTTGAATAAAAAGCAAAAAAAAACTAACTGCCTATAAAAAGGAGCGGGAATGTTATATATTTTATTCAATAAGAAGATTGGCTACGCAGAACATCCTATTTCCGTATAAAATGAAACTCCCACGCACTTACAAAAGACAAAGGAAAAAACACGTGAATATAAATAACGACACAAAATGAAATTTAAAATCAAGATATAAAATTCACCTCACCACAGGTTTAAAATAGTATCTTTGCATATATCGCAACATAAATCGACGATACGAAACACTTAAAAGGCTTTGAAAATGCACTTCATTAGCTTGTTGTGATGCTCTTAATATCGCACCCTCAAGTCGATAGTCTTCCTTGAACCATCAATGGATACATCTCGATGTCGTCAGCATCAGCGATAGCAGCCGCGGCTACGGCGTTATCGTCGCTGGCGTGTTCCTCTTCGTTTCTCAGCGGTGGCGCTAGTTCGTATTTAGAGAAACGTTCGTAGATAGAAAAGGTGTTATCGTTCTGAATAGCCTTCATCAATTTTTCGAACAGAGTTACTGGCATTGACGTCTGCAAGAAATTCTGAAAGCTATCCGAGACGCCCTCGCTATCTACACCTTCTTTCAACTCCCTCAGCACGCCTTTCGTGTCCGGATCGTAATGAGAAACGTAATCCAAAATCATGTGAATATGGTAGCAAATAGACTGGAGATCATAGGCGTTCTTAGTGTTTAATTCTCCGAGCGTTTCTCGTATTAGCTCTGGTGCACTCTGTCTTAGAATATTCCCGCTACGCTTCAAATCCAAGACTTCGACATCGAATGGTATGGCCTACGCCTCGTGCAAATATCTTTCTTCGTAGAGCTCCAAATGAAGTTTGTTCATAATAGATTTATTTATTACGCTTAACATATCATTTTTTGGGGTTCCGAAATTGCTCTTGTAGAACGGGAAGAAAATGGACGTGCTCATAATCATTTGTACATCCTCGTCGAACGTGTTGAAATTTTGTTCGATGCTCGTACGAATGGATTTCATTTCTTCGGCACGCCTAAAAAGGGCTATTTCTTTATCTTTATCGTTTTAAAGGGAAACGAAAAACAGCCTAACGTGAACGCACGACACTTTTTCGGGTATAAGCTATCGCTGAACCAAATATAGTAACGTTTGATCGGGAACTAATATAGGTCGAAGGTCTAAGTGCGAATATCTAAAAATTCCCAAAGTCGATATAATATTTTTTCGAAATTTGAACTTAGACCTTCGACCTATATTAGTTCGCGGGAAACGATTCGGTTCAACAGCGAGGTGTTCAACGCGTTGAGTGAAAAGAAACCTCGCCCTAAATCGAGCGAGATAAAATAGTAATAAAAATGAAATAATTTATTTTATATTTTATATTTTAGCGCGTTGTTTATTATAATTATATACATATATAATAGAAGAAATTTAGATTATAAATAAAGAATGAAGCAAATGATTATTTTTTAATTTCCTATTATTTTTCCTTTCAAATTAGTCATTTTACCGAGTAGAATCCAATCTGCGTTATACGGTTTTTTGATCGAGGAAGAGAGCAATCTTTTCGCGTTTCGCTTTCTGATCGTGGGGTCGTCGTTCCCTTTGCTGAAAGGGTTAGTAGCATCATCATCAGCAGCAGCAGCAGCAACAGAAGCATTTGAATCGGTCCTCGAATCCGTCGAGGCACTCGCTCGATTTAAATTCTCAAAGAGCTTCGAATAAATGTCGAACACGAGGCCGATACCTTTAATCGTGGCACTAGAATCATCATTCGTCAAATAAAGCTCTCCCACCCACTGTTTGTTCATATTGGAAATAAACTCCTTTCGAATGTCGTACTCTCGCGAGTACCTAGATAATGACGAAGGGGAAGATTTTTTTTTATCACGCTCTTCGCTCTCGAGTAACAAGATTATTTCGTTCGACCTCGCTTTCGTGACGCCTTTCGCGTCACGCAACTCGATTTGTAAGTCTTCAAAATCTTCGTTTTCAAACACTACGAAATCGTCGAAATTAAAATTATTTACCCGTTTTGAGAATCGGCCGTCCTCACCGATGGAAAATCCATCAACGTTGCTCTTTAGTACCTCGGGAAAGGATGCGTAATAGTTTTCGCGTTTCTTGAAAATCTCGACGAGAAAAGAGTCTATTTCTAAATGGTTTTCCAACACATAAAGTTTAGGAGAGTTGAGGCCTTTGTTGTGAAACTTATTGGCGAATTCGATAAAGCAGCGTCTCAAGGCGCGGAGGTTTATGTTTTTCGAAGGTCTGGTGGCCGTCGTCTTCGTCTTCGTCGTCGTCTTCGGAGGAAACCGTAAACAAATTGGGAGTTTTTAGGCTCATTCTCTGCTCGATCCTCCTTCGTCGGGATAATCGTTATTATTCACGTAAATGAGACTCGAATGAACGATATTTTCCCCCAAAATTCCAAGCTTTCCGTTTTTAAACGACTCGTCGCTCTCGCAATCGTCGAATATATAATATAAACTCAACTGGGGGGAGAGACTTTCGCTTCCCATTAAACTCTGAGAGAATTCGTCGACACGTTTAAGGAATTCGTCTCTCGTTTCTCCTTCGGCGTTCGGAACGAAAACGAATTTGCACAAATAGACTTTATCTATTCCCGAGCGTTCGAGAAACTCTTTCGTTAATTCTACCATTTTTTTCATCTTTTCTAGGCTGTTCGAAGAATTTCTGAGATCGATGGCGACGAGAACGGTATTCGAGGTTAAATATTCTTTAAGGGAATCTGTTTCCGTTTTAAAATAATGCGCCAGTTGTTGCGAACGGGGGACGCTCACGGCGTAAAGAGAGTCGCTAATTTGCATCGCACAGACGTTGAAGAAATTCATGCTTTCTTTTATCTGCTCCTTGAATGAATTTTATAATATAATGTGCGTCTATCGAAATTTTTTTTTAATTTCTATTTTTTTCGTTCAAACTAGGATTACAATTAGCTTTAATAATTACAAAATTTAAAATAAATAAAAAATATTTATAGCCATATTGTTTAGAAGTCGATTAAAAAATAAATTAAAAAAATGTTTATCGTTTCATTTTTTATTCGAATTATTAATTTTTAAAATTTTTTACATTCAAAAAACGTATAAGAGTCGGGCGCATCGAACTCAAACGCGAAAGAAGAGAAGGAGGCGTGGAAGATGTCGGTCCCAAGAAATAAGAAGTATTGTATGAACATACGTATGTGTGGCGACGCTAATTTTCAAATTTTTTTGCCACATTTGGCGAATTCTTTTCACGGGTTTGCCAAAAATTTCTCTAACGAAAGAAAGATCTTCGTCGATATTGGCCAAAAGTTCAATAGCGGTGAGCAGCACCAACCGAACGCGACGTCGATGCTACTCCACGACCATGTCGTCGGTAATAAAGGCGCCGCCCTTGATACCGTGACGGAAATAAAGAAAGAATCAATAATATTAGAGATAAAAGATTACGAATTGTATTGTTTGAATATTGGGGGTGGAAAGGAAAAGCTATTTAAAATAGATTTATGGAATGAAATTTTGAAATACTTCGAAATTGTCGACGAACTAGAAAGAGTTTTAAAAAGTTTTGAAAGAATAAACCACGTTGACATCTCAGCAAAGCATATCCCGTTCGTTATTTCAGTCCCGCGATCGGGAAAAGTCATGTTACTCTTACCAAAAAAAGAAAACGTAATTTTTACGTTGATAGATATTCTTTCGAAACGGCACAATTTGGCGTTTAGAAAATTATTGAGTTACGGTAAGCATCGGATCGACCTTCGAAGAATCGTTATTAAAACCGAAGGTGATAGAAAAAAGTTGATTTTATTGCGAGTATCAGCTGTTGAGAGCAACGAAAAAAGAATAACGAATTTTATGATAGGGAGGCGCTTGAATAAGCTATTTCCCCAATTACAGTATCGGGTCGATCGAGAAAAAAGCGCGCCAAAAATGAAGTACAATTTAGCGCTAAGACTTAATCCAGAATCGCGCCTTTTAATGAACCTTATTAATAAGAGAATGGAATATTTCTTAGGCTACGGAAATTGCCCTCACGCTACGGGTGTAAACGGCGAAATATTTCACGAAAATATTGTGAAATGGGTTATGGATTCCAAAAAACCCGATACCTCATTACCGAATCTATACAACAATAGCTTGGACGAATACTCGAGTCTGATCGGTTACTGCATCGAGATAGCGCGAACGACGAATTTGAAAGCGGCGCTGGAATTAATCGATTCCATTATCAAGCGCGCCAACGACGCATATTTAGAAAAATGGGTAACGCCTAATATCAGCGATAAAGAAGAACGCGAAAGAGTGGGAGCCAATACGTTGACCGTTGCGTTTTTCAGTCAAGATCTAGAGCGCCTAGAAACCATTCTATTTCGTCCCGCGGAGGTTGAGGATGCGGTCGAAAAAAAAGCCAAAAGAAGTCCTTATCGAGGAATACGTTTGTCACGACGAAGAGAGGGCGAGATATTGACTACTAATGAAGAGAACCGTAAATTTTTACGATAAGATTTTCTGGTTTCGAAGAATTTTAAGTTTGTGTTGTGATAAATGTTGCGGGCGTAAGGGTTGGAAAAATTTCTTGAGCTATACTGAGCAACCGAGAATAAACGATAATACGTTCGAGGGGGAAAGCGGTATTAAAATTCGTTGTCGCCGTTCCAATTGCAACAGTAAAACTAGCCCGAGCAACAATTACGACATCGATGGTGACAACAGCAGCAACTTAATCATTAGACGTTTGGGGGTTCGATATTCCCAGAAAAAAAGCGTTTCGATAAATTTTATCACGGAGATCGGTAAAAGAGAGGCGTTGCGTCCAAACAGGGATTATTATGATTTGAAGTTGTGCTGCGTATTCGAAGCGTTGCAAAAAGGCGTTTTTGGAATTAACTCCGTGGGCACTGATGTAATTCAAGATTTCCGAATTATCTGGCCTCTGAAGGAAGAATTAAAACGTCAACGAAATTTAGATTTCGATGAAATTCAAAGTTTGCTTTGGTTGGACAGCTTTGACAATTTAGATATAATTCTATTATAATTTTCTTTTATGTATAGTTTTGCATTATGCCTTCAAAAAGTGATGTTTTTAACTAGCATAAAAAACATTTTTAAATATGGATAAAATGTAAATTTAATCAATAAAAAATAAAGACAAGCGTTCAGGTTTTACAATCCCTTTTCCTAAATATATAAAAAGAGCATTATGAAAACTAATCTTGGAGTTTTTGTTTCCCATGAAAGGAGTAAAAAAACGTAAATTAATTTTGTTTATTTTTTTATTAATTAATTAAACAAATAAAAAAATAAATAAATAAATACAAAAATAAAATGAATATATTCATATACAATATAAAATATATAATATAGAAGAATAAGAAGAAGAAGAGCTTTGATTTTACGAGCATCAGCAGTTGGAAACGGAAGGGTGTAAAGAAATGGCCGAAGAAGGGAAAATAGATTATGTACGCGTACGAGTGTCTGGATTTAAAACTCTTTTTCCCAGTTGTACTTTACAATGCCCATTTTTTGAAAAAAGCGACGAAGAATTAATCCCCGAGACCGTTGACATTGAAGAAAAATTTAAGAATGACCATTTTAAGCAGCGCGAAACGCCGACGGAAATCGTTGATGAACGCGCCCACAGTAACGCCACTGCCGTCCCCAAAGGCGCGAAGAACAAAAAGTCCGCTATGTTGGATATCACAAATTACGATTTGTATCTGCTGGGTATGAGAAAGGAAATGAGTTTCAAATTTCGAACAAAATTGTGGAGCAGTATTTGCGATCACTTTAGTATTTCTGAAAGACTTAAACGCGTAGAAGAACATTTTAAAAATCTACGCAACTTCCCTATTCCAGCAGAGTATGTACCGTTCGCCTTTTCCGTTCCTACAACATCGTCGTTAATAATATTAATACCGAAGTGTTCTCGTCTCCTACACGATTTGATGTTTCAGATTAGTCAAAGACTCTACATGAAAATGACGAAATTGCTTTATGACGAAATGTTCGTTTTGAAAAAAATATTTCTTCAGATGTTAGGCGATCGCGGATGCGCCTTTTTACGACTCGCGGTTACCACTAAGGGAAATATAGAAATTGATTTGATGAAACATTTGGAAACTTGCTGCGACGAATTCATCTTCGAAATCGACGACCGAAGCAACATATCGCCCGCGATATACGATCTGCGAATGTATTTATGCGACGATATGCTATGTTATGTCAACTTTAGCGTAGAAAACAAAGGAGGGGAAAGAGTTGAGAAAACGAAATTGTTTTTAGGATACAGAGACTGCTTTCACCCTAGAACGAAAGACTATTACGAATTTCATCGAAAAATTCTAAATATTAGGAATTTTAAAGATATCGACGATATATCTTTTGTGAATTTACTTTCCGGTCGTTTAGATCAATACGAATATCTCGTCGGGTATTGCATTGAAATAGCTCGGACAATGAGGAGTCCGAGAGTGGCGCTGAAACTAATTTCTTCGATTAAAGAGCTCGCAAACAAACTTTGGTCGGAGAACCAAGCTTTAAACACCATCGCGCGTAAAGCAGATGGTAAAAATTCGATTCACGATACTTTAATCGTCGGATTCGTTACGCACGATATTAAAGATTTAGAAAAAATCTTGAAGCGACCATACGTTCTCGACGATGAAGAAATTGAAGAGGAAAAGAAAGAGGAAAGAGATAGGAGACTCCTTTTGCGCGACGTCATGGAATATTCTAAAAGGGGCCCCAGCCTCCATCGCCTAGCGATGATTTCTACAGTGGACTATTACGAAAAAATTTTATTATTTTGTCAAAATCTCAAAAAAGATTGCGGGTCGTGTTATAGGCAGATTAGAGAAGGACAATTTTTGTTCAGTTTTAATGAATTGAAACTTTTTAAGTCAGAGGATGGTTACTGCTTTGAATCTAATCCCAGCCCCACCGATGATACGCAATTAGGGATTCTATGCCCTTTGAATGAACGAATTTCTGTGAATTTTATCATGGAAGACGGGACGAGGAAACAATTTTCGGACGAGAAATTTAGAATACGAATGTGTTGCGTATTCGATGCTTTGCAAAAAGGTATTTTCGGAATGGATGCTGACCGCTATCTTTATCGTAATTTAATTCGAGATTTACGAGTTCTTTGGCCTCTAGAAGAAGAGTTAAAGCTAAACAAGCGCGAAGGCCACCTCCCAGATTATAATGAGCGTAGAAAGCTTTATTTCCTAAACAAGTTTAAAAATTTGGATATTATTTTGATGTGATTTGTTGTATTAGCCAAATAAAATATTATGTGTTTTACAATGTATTTGTGGATTTTTATCTTTCCTAAAAAACATTTTTAAAAATCTGATTAGTTTTTTTTTCGCTCAGGGTTTTTATATTAAATTTTTTTATTAAAAATAATACCAGAGTGATGTTCCGTATTTTGCGCGACGAGAGTTCAAGAAAAGAAAACAAGGTCTCATTCCCCATTATGAAACCTTACTATGTTACAGTGTTTCTTGAAAATCATAGAAATTTTCAAACATCACTTCTTGGGGTATAAACTATGAATAAGCTCAATAATTCTTGATATAGTGGCGAGGTCAAGATGCCTTAACGCGTAAATTTTTGGATAATGATTTTTAAAATCCCATCGAGACTTTTGAAAATTTTTTGCAGGCGTCTTCTATGCTTGCTATAAAAGCAACGAACCAACCAACCAACCGACCAACCGACCTTCCAACACAATATTGTAATCAGGACGTCATTCTGGTTAAGACTATTAAACGTACTATGATATAAGTTTACAAAAATTTTCTTTGAATGGGTAGGGATGATACGAAATTCGTTGGTACTTAATGACGAAGAGATATTTAACGTAAGCTTTGTAAGTTGACTTCGATAACTCTTCCCAGTGAATTTTTTTGAGTAACATATATTTATTATTTATTAGAGGGAATTGGAAGAAATTCATCGTTCGATTAGATTTAGATTCCACGAGTATGATAGCTACTTTTCCTGAACTCGGAAAATTAAGAATCAGAATTTTTAAAATAACAGAGTTAATATATTTGTAAAGGTTTTTGACTTTAGAAAGATATAGTGTTAATAAAAATTTTGATAGTCTCGCATTCATTGTTATAATACATGCTATAGTAGAGGTATTATATAGGCTGGAATAATCTGGCCGAAAAAATAAGTTACATATTCCTACGTAGTCGATACCCCTCCAATTTGGAAGATTTGACGAGCAATTCAGTCTAACACGGATTGACTCAGAAAAGGAGGTTATGTGAATTACAGTGGACTGAGCACAGCGGTGATAGGGAGAAAGAGTATTCCATTTATCTTCATAAATTCTGAAATAATGCCCGAAGAAAGAGCAGACGTTAAAATACCACCGAGGATGAGTGTATAAATGAAATTGCTTAAATTTGGTAGACTCAATCTCGAGATTAGAACCTGGAAAGGTGGCGGGATGAGTAGATATTATTATATTATATATATTATTATTAGTTAATTTGATTATTTTATATGATGTATCCATTATATTATTGATTATTAAGTTAATTATTGTATGATTATTATTATTTTATTATTATTATTATTTATAACATTTCGACTTAAAATTAATTGCGCGCTGTAGTATTTTCTCGAAGCGGTATCAGATTCAGCGTCAAGTAATTAAGATGAAATCATAAGTAATTTTTTCTGGTGCTTAGCGTTTCGGTTTCGTGGAGATTATGGAGGAAGAAAAAAAAGAAAGAAATCAGAAACTACAGAAGAGAAGGGTTTTAATGATCTTCTCTTTGAGACGCCGCCAGCGCGTACCGGTGGTGAAGTATTAGTATGTATATTATTTGATGTTACCTCATTAAACTTTAGAATAGTCGAACCTTTGATTATCGTTAGGCTGTTTTCGATTCTTTATAAGTTTGTATTTTTTATTATTTGATAGAGTTATTAGTGCTTTAAATAATAAATGTTAATGTTATTTTCCAGTAATTATTAAACAAATCCTAGTAATAATAAGAGTACGAGCGCAATAAATATGTGCACGTAAGTTATCTAAGGAAGAAACTGATACGAGCAAAGACAGAGTTAATAATGACACAGGTTATATAAGAAAGTGCGAAATTTTTTTATTAATCAAGAAGCATATCGAAACAAAAATATATTCAAAAAAATGTGATAAAAAATGAAAGCAAAAGAACAACATATTTAATAGTATTTTTGAATTTAAGTTACATAGTATACACACAACAATAAAGGACAAACATAGTGATTAATAGAATAACGGACAAAGAGAATGAATACATAAAGTCAACACTAAAATATTTAAGTATGGATTCTTATACATATTTCGCAACATTAAATCGTACGCGAAATCAACATTGCACGTTTAAAATGCCACTTCGATTAACTTTTTGTAGGTGAGTTTTTATCTTTCAATTGTCATTTCATTATTAGTCTTGCTTAGGAAACCATTCAGTGGATACATTTCGATTATCATCATCGTCCTCTTCTTCGTCGTCGCCGTCGCCGTCGCCGTCGCCGCCGCCGCTGCCGCCGCCGTCGCCGCCGCCGCCGCCGCCGCCGCCGTCGTCATGGTGTTCCCGGTCGCTGGCGTTCCCGTTTTCCTCTTTATCCCTAAGTGGTGGCGGTGGTTTGTATTTAGAGAAACGCTCGAAGATGGAGAAGGTGTTATCATTCTGAACAACCTGCATCATTTTTTCATACAGAATTATAGGCATGGTAATTTTGTGAGATGTTTGCATGAACCTATAAACGCTATCCGATATTTCATCGCTTTCCGCATCATCTTTCAACTCCTTTAGAACGCTTTTGACGTCAGAGTCGTAATAGGCGACGTAATCTAAAATCATATGAATATGGAAGCAAATAAGCTGGAGATTGTAGACGTGCTTAGTATTTAATTGCACGAGCGTCTGATTTATTAAATCCGGCATGCTCATTTTTTCAATATTTCCGTTACATTCCAAATTCAACACATCGACATCAAATGGTATGGCGTAAGCCTCGATGAAAGGCTTGTCCTTGAATCCCTCGACGTGAAGATTATTTATAATCATTTTATCGATTATGCTATGTCCTTTATTTAGAGGCCTGCCGAACTTGTTCTTATAGAACGGGAAGAAAATTGGCGTGCTCATTATCATCTGCACGTCCTCGTCGAACGTGTTGAAATTTTGCTCGATGCTTGTACGAATTGATTTCATTTGTTTGGCCTGCTTAAACAAAGGTAATTCTTTATCGCATCTCTTCAACATCAGCAAGGAATACAGCGAGTAAAAGCTGTTGAGGGACTCGCAAATGTTATTTTCCTTCAGCTGCAAGCTCGGGAATACTCTATTCTCGCTCACGAACTGCGCGATTTTTGAAAAGAAGAAGCTGTACGATTCTTCGTTCGTACTACTTTTATCGTTTACCGAGAGTAGAGGCGATAACTTCTTTTTCAAATTGTTAGCTTGCGCGTTCAGCGAAACGTGTTTGTTCTGCCCCTGCCTCATCGTCGCGTTGAGGTGATGCAAGAAATCGCCAAGCTCCGAAACGAAATCTAGAAACTTATTCGTTTTAACGCTGGTTTCATTGACGGTGTTTAGGGAGAACACCAAGTGCCTCTTTTCCATGGCGTCGTCGACCGGATAGTCCACATCGAACGAATTGGCTAGCAAAAATAGCTGGCAATTGACGCATATCCTGAAAGCTTCTCGGAAGATGTTTCGCAACTGCATTTCCTGATTCGGCGTCGTAACCGTCTTCAAAAGATCGGGCTTGATCATATGTCTCTTCTGTACGTCGCTCTTCCAGAGTACATTTACGCCACCGAACCAAGTTTGCGATTTGTTTTTTGAGGAACTTCCCGCGTCGTCTTTCGAAACGTTTTTATAAACTAAAGCTTTCGAATCATTCCCACCGCGCTCGCCGCCGTACTGTTGGGACGATAAGATCGCTGGACAGCTTGTTACTGTTAATTTAACGGGTGGGTTAATTTCCTTTTCGTGGACAGTGTAATGGTGGGAACTCTTTTTTTTCTTTCTATTTCGTGTACCGTCCTCTTTAAACGACTCGCCGTAGTCGTCGTTTTCTACATCGCTGAGAATCGCATCAACGCCGGCACCTGTTCTTTTCCTCTTGACTCGCTCCTCTGTCGAACGTTTTTTCACGGCTTTTTCTTTTTTCGTCGTCTCTTCTACGTCGTTAGCGACTTCTTCTACTATTGTCGTGGACGTTGTAGCTGCTTCTTCTTCTTCTTCTACCGATGCCACTGCCGATGATGTTCTTTTAGCTCTTTTACGTCTACCAGTGGCACTGGTGGTGGCTTCGTCATCGGCCGCGGACGAGAACGAATCAAGGCGACGTCTTTTTTTAATAGTAGAAGAAGAAGAAGAAGAAGAAGAAGAAGAAACCCTATAATCAATTTTGGTCTGCCAACAAGCTTTATCGGTGTCTACGGTCTTTATCCCTACCAAACCCAATGATGCCTCATCTGCGTCATCAACAATCTGGTATTGACCCCTGGATGCGTTTTCAGCTCGAGCGGTATTATCGAAAATATTTTTTTGCATTTGACTTTTCGTCGGTCGGCCAAGGAGGAATTCTAAAATTCTTCCGCAGGCCACCGAATCTTCGTGAAATTTTAGCCATATCGATTCAAGCGCCGAGGAAGGGACGCGCTCTTTGGCATTGTCTTCAGATTCTGATTCTTCGTCGGAGGCGTCCGGACCCACTGTTGGCGGTAAGCGGAAGGGGATGACGGCGTCGGCGGCGGTGGAGTTGGAGTGCGCGACTTCGGCCGTTTGGTGGTAATCCTCTATTTTTATAATTCCTTTATACGTTGCTTGATCTATGTAATTCACTAATTTCTCTTGATTCAAATAAAGAACATTATTGGAAAACGTCATTGTTTTTCTTATATTCGGAGATATCCGATTCCACGAGGTCGCAATTTTATCCTTCTTCTTTCGGATTATCGGTGAAAAAGTTTCGTTATGCCAGCTTTTAAGAACTTGGTCGGTTTGACATACGATGGATGACTGAGTTACGTGGTGGTATTTTATAAAACTGCTGGCAGAGACGTTACACATCAACGGAGACCCATTGTTCCACGTGTAACTCGTCGAAGAACAAAAGAGTTTTGGCGAGAAGTCGAAATATTTATCGTGGTCGACGAGCGTTGTAATTTTTCTTCTCCTTCTCAATCTTTTGTGCATTCGCAAGCGATGACGAGTCGCTGCTTCGACCCCACCTTCTTGTCCTTGCTGCAGCCGCTGCTCTTTATTCGCGTTGAAATTTTCGATGACGCGGTCTGTGCAACTCTTTATCAACGGGTGATTTACATCCTTTTTTGTCGAGGCCTCATCTACTATAGCCCCGTGGGTATTTTCTAAAAATCTCAAATTGGGCATAGCTGACGAGCTCGAACCGCCTTTAGTGTCGAAAGCCGATAAAGAGCAGTTAGCAAAAGATAATTTTCCGAATAGCGCCTTCTTCACGATCGTCATGAAATTCGACTTCCCCTCGTTACCTTTCACTCCGACCAGTATGGTTATCGTTTTTTCCAGCATGTTGTAAGAAGCTTGATTGATAGTGTACAATAAATGATGCATAAATTCATTATCCATGGTGCTAAGAAGGTTTCCGTAGCCGACGAAGGTCATCAGGTGCTTAAGCACGTATAGATACATTTTGTTCTTTTCGATTAATTTATACAGCCTATAAACGGGGTTTGATAATGGCGATTCGTCAACCGCCGCCGCCGCTTCTTCTCCTCCGGCGAATTCTTTTATGGCGTTAAATATGGTATCTATCAGCTCTTTTTCGCTCATGCTCTCCTTCGAAATCTTGCCGTTTGCGTGAAGGAAAACAAAGACGTTTAAGCCTTGGAATGCCGTATTCGCGTTCAGAAGATTATGAAGGATTAAGATGATTTCGTCAAAGTTCAACGAAATATCGTGAATGAGCGCCAATTTCTCAACCGATATTTCGTTTGATATCACCTTCGAGGTCCTCGCGAAAAGTTCGTTTTCGCATCCGCAAATCAAGTACCCCCCGTCGGCTTCTAAAACGTTCGGCCGATAAGACACTAGAGTCGGACCGCCGTCCGGTCCGCCGATGAAATCTTCATTTTTCGTAACGAACAGTTTCTTCACCGGTCCGGCGAACGGTTGGTTATGATGTTGGTTAAACGCGTTCGCCAACACGCTGGAAAAAGTATACGTCGACAGCTCGGCGTATCTTTTTATATCGGTATTGAATTCGTATTTAGTATTTTCTTTCCGATGCTCTTCTTCCCCCGAGAGTAAATATTTAGATATATTGCGCGACAAACCCGGCAAAAAATGTTCTTTGTGAGAGTGGAAATCGTATCGCAACAATATCTGATTTTCGGGTGACAATTCTTCTTTCGAAAATCTCGGATCGTCCCCGACTTTGTCAAGATCGTAATTGCGGGTATCGTCGCCGCTGCCGCTACCGCCTCCGTCGTCTTTGCTTTCGCCATCGTCGTCGTCGGCGTCGGCGTAGTTGACATTCCCACGGTGGTATTGATCATCGTCATCCGACGTCTCTTCGTCGTCGCTCTCTAGACCCCATCTTTCATTCTCGTAGAAATTTTTAGGTTTCTCCTTTTCCATTTTCCTGCTCAAAATATTTCGCATTTTAACGGTGTTAAAAATGCCTTCCATGATTCGATTTTTATCCAAAGGTTGGAGTAGAATATCCAAGCGATGAAAATTGATATTCTGCGTAGAGTAGAATTGGTCTTTTACGTACGTCGAATTGATTAATATTGTATTGAATTGAGACGGGTTCCTCATTTCCGGATCGGAGAGAATTTCGCACCTTATTCGTTTTATTTTATTCGCAGATGCCTGATCCTTGCGATAATTCGGGTCCAGCGTTAAAACGTTGTGAGAATTTTGAACGACCAACACGTCCTGGTGACGATTATCTCTCTTGAATACTTTTATGGCGGCCTTACTTTTATCGATTCTACACAAATAGACCGTGACCGTTTTCATTTTATAAGTATAACTCAAACTTTTTAAATTATCGCGCATCGCGTTATAGACTTGTAGAGCTCGGTATTTCTCCTTGTTACCGCCCGGCGATGGCAAGTTGATGTTTTCGACGTTGCGGTCGTTTAGGTCGTGGATCTCGGAACTTTCGAGGAGTGACCATTTCACCGGGGGGTATCTGATATAGTTTCTATTTTTCTCTAAAACTTTCTTAGCGTTTTCGTTTTTCGTTTCGCGCAAAGTTCCGGATAACATGGTATTTTCCAAGTCTATACTCACGGTCATAAGCGAGAGAAACTTCTGGTTGAGAAAATCTATAACGTATCTTAGATC
>JABUQX010036194.1:42500-54814 GCA_015478945.1 Trachelipus rathkii | reverse complement strand
CAAGCGGATGTCTGCAAGAAACGCGTCGGGAATTAATAAAATATATGCTTCTCTTCTCCTGTAAATAATTTTCAAGATTATTTTAAGAAAATTAATTATGTACAGAATAATAAATATTAGAACTTTGGAAGATAAAATCAAAAACTTTTTATAAATCAAAGGTTTGAACTTTAACTTGCTAAATAATAATAAATAATAATACTAATAATAATAATAATAATAATAATATAATAATAATAATAAAATAATAATAATAATAATAATAATAAATATTAAATAATACTAATAATAATAATAATAATGATAAAAAAATTTCAAGTCCAAAATCAATATGTATATAATAATAATAATAATAATAATAATAATAATAATAATAATAATAATAATAATAATAATAATAATAATAATAATAATAATAATAATAATAATAATAATAATAATAATAATAAT
This sequence comes from Trachelipus rathkii, assembly GCA_015478945.1. Classification (NCBI taxonomy): domain Eukaryota; kingdom Metazoa; phylum Arthropoda; class Malacostraca; order Isopoda; family Trachelipodidae; genus Trachelipus; species Trachelipus rathkii. The sequence goes on along the minus strand of JABUQX010036194.1, from coordinate 54,364 downwards.
AATAATAATAATAATAATAATAATAATAATAATAATAATACATTTGACACCAAAACTACTTTTTCTTTTTTCAGCATGGAGCAACTTTGTAACGTACAATTACAACGGCAAAGCGCTCGGTGATGACCTCACTGTACGCAAGCAATTCAGACTAACATACGTAGCAGTTTTGTAGGTGTTTAAAGATAAACTCTTAAAGGGTTACTCGTTTTTGTCCATAAGTTATTAAAATAACACATAACACGTGTTTTTGTCAATGCGTTATTGAAATAACGCATACTATTTTAGGCGTTTCTCACATTTTGTAGGTGTTTAAAGATAAACCCTTAAAAGTTTACGCGTTTTTTTCCATACGTTATTAAAATAACACATAACACCTGTTTTTGTTAATACGTTATTATAATAACACATAATATTTTAGGAGTTTCTTAATTTATTTAAACGTTTCTTTCATTTTTAAACGCATAGAACGTTACGATAATTTTCATTATGGAAGTAATACCCCAGCTATACGATCGCTTAAAGATCGGCGTTCAAAACGCTAGTTTAACACGATTCTAACGACGTGTTTTTAAGCTTTCGTAAAGCTGGGGCCCAATATTTAAAATTAAAATGTGTTATTTTATGTGTTAATAACAGATTAAAGATGATCATGGTCAAAATAAACGCGTTTAAATTTATAAACGTTTTTATACTGTATATATATAAATGTTTGCCTATCCGTATATCTATATATATATATATATAATATATATACTCTATATGTATATATACTAATTAATATTATAATTATATATAATATATATTACTATATAATATATGTATATATAATATACAATAATAATGAAATATATTAGGCATTTATATATATTATTATTATATTAGTATATCTATATATATTATATATTTATTATATATATATTATATATATATATATATATATTATATATATATATATCTATATATATTTAATATTTAATATATATATATATAATTATATATACTATGTATATATATTTATATATAATATTATATACATTATATATATATTATATAATATATATATATATATATATTGATTATATAACTTAGTACTAGTTACTAGTACTTATATATATCTATATATTATACCCTATATATATATATATTAATTATATATAATATATTATATATATATATTTTTACTATATATTTATACAATATATATATTATACCTAATAAATTATACCATACTATATTTTAGCAATCTATTTTTTTATAATATATATACGTATATATATATATATATTATATATATTATATCTTATCATATAATGATCGCAGTTTAATGCATTATTAACTTATTATATATAGCTATAATTAGTAATACATTATAATATATATATTATTATATATATATATATTATATATATATATGTATATATATATACTTATATATATATTGTGGTGTGTGGTTTCGTGGTATTTAGTGTTTCTCTTTTATTATTTTTTTCAGGTTGAAATATTTCAAATTTAATTTTTTCATTAATAATTTAATGCAATTAATAAAATATTTAAGTACGAGAATGTTTCTTTTATGCAATAATCCTAATCACACATTTTTTAATATATATATAATATATATAATTGGGGAAATTTATATATATATATATCAAAGTTACATAGTTATATATATATATAATATATATATATAAATATATATATTATATATATATATATATTATTATATATATATATATATAGTATTATATATATATATATATATATATATAATATATATATTATATATATATATATATATAAATAATATATATATATATTTTTATTATATATATTATATATATTATATATATATATATATATATATATATTATATTATATATATCTATTAGAGAGAGAGAGAGAGAGGAGAGAGCGAGAGAAGAGAGAGAGAGAGCGAGGGAGAGTAACACGCATACTCGAAGTGTTGAAATTACCTCTCATTTTCCACGGTTCCCTTTTCTCTCGTTTTGCGTTCATATTCCCCCCCCCCCTTTACACACTCATCCTCCAGGCAACATATTCTGGACCACCATCTTCCATATCATATACAAGTCTTAAGAGTACAGTTTCAGTCTGCTCTTCTAGTAAAACCTTACAGAACATGGGGGGGAGAAAAGATTTGCTCACATCGTATGTCCTGCGTGGCGTAGAAGGCGATAAGGGACGGTGGTTGTTGGGTTGGCTGCCTACTACCTATCTATCTCTTGCGCAGGAAATGCTGACGCAGTGCCCGAGAAGGTCGTGATGGCCGGAACGGCCTTCTTCTTCGGCGAAATGTATGAATTCGTATGGGTACATGGAATGTCAGAGGATAAATGTTAAGGAGAAGAGGAGAGAGTGATGGAATCGTATTTGAGAAAGGGCAAAATTTTGTTTGCTGCGCTGTGACTTGAAACAAAGATTAATTAGGAACCGGTGACATAGTGGTGTGGTGGAAAATGTGTTTGTGTGGTGTGAAAAGGAATGAGAGAGGGAGAGAGAGGAGTGTCTGCTATAATAGTGAGGGAGAGGGTACAGTGCCTCTTATAATTGTGTGTGTGTGTGAGAGAGCTAGAGGAGTACATTTTTAAGTTTTAAAAGGTCAAGGTATGTGTGGTTGTGAGTTGTGTCCATCTGAGGAAAACGTTGAAGAGAGTACGACTTTTTGGGATAATCTGAATGATGTTCTGGAGGGGGTGAGTAGGAGGCTTCAGATTGATAGTGTTGGGGGACCCGAATGGTTGGATAGGTGATCAAAGGGATGGTATAACAGGTTGTTTTGGGGTGTCGGGAGAATATGAGAATGGTAGGAGGGTGATTTCAGTGAAGAGAGAGTTGTGGTAAGTAATACTTTCTTTAAATACAAGAGTATCCATAAGTAAACTAGAGTTGTGTAGGTAGAGATGGTTCTGAAGTGAAAAGTATGATTTGATTTTGTGTTGGTGAAGAAAGGGATGTTGAAGTATGTGTTGAATGTTAATCAGTGAGGGGATTAGGAATGGTATCGGATCATTCTGTGTTCTATGTAATTAAGTTAGTGGGGGCTTGATGGAGAGGAAGGTGATACGAAAGGAGTACGGTAAAATTAAAGGAGAAGTTAAGTGAACCAGACAATAAGGATAAGTATGTAGAGCGCTGGCAGAAAATTCGTTTAATGTGAACAAATCTGGGGGCAAATGAAGAAGCAATTGTTAGTAGTGCAAAGGAAGTGTTGGATGTGCTAAAGTAGGAGTAAAGAATGTTAACAGTGATGGTGGAATGAAGAGGTGATGAAAAGCGGTTAAAGGTAAAAAAGAAGCGTGTTGAATGTACTAAAAGCAAATGATGAAGTCTCCAAAGAAAGAATGCTTGGAATTATATAAGAGGAAAAAAGAAATACTGGTGCCTACGTAGGAGAAAACAAGATGAAAACTGAACATCTGGAAGCAGGATGATGGGGACTTATGCGAGAATAGGAAGCTCTTCTGGGAGGGATCGCGAAAAGTTAAGAATGAGAATAGGGAGAATCTGCTTAGAATAATGAATAGGGATGGTGCTTTTGTAACTGATGAAATTGATGTGAGGGAGTGTGGAAAGAACACTTGAAAATCTGCAATATTTGCAGTATGAAGAGGTGATAGTGAATGTGTGTGGGTTTGATGGTGCAAGAAGGAATAGGTATTTTGGGGATGAGGTTATTAGTAAGGAGGAATGGTAATGGGTAAAGTGAGAAAGTTGAAGAATGGTAAATCTGCAGGTATAGATGAAATTACTGGTGAAATGATCAAGAACGGAGGCGAGATGGTGATTGATTGGATTTGGAAGTTGTGTAATAAAGCGTTTATGGAGGGTATAGTTCCAAGGGATTGGGGAAAGCGGTAATAGTACCTTATAAAGGGTAAGGGAGATAAGGGGAACTGTTTAGAAATTATAGGGGAATAAGTTTATTGAGTGTTGTAGGGAAGGTATATGCTGGTATTTTGGTCGAAAGAGTGCGTCGAGTGACTGAAGGACTGATTGGTGAAGAACAAGGTGCGTTTAGGAGTGGTAGAGGATGTGTGGATCAAATCTTTACATTGAAACAAATGATTGAGAAAATGAGGGAGAAGAAGAAATAAATTGTATTTAGGTTTCATGGGTTTGCAACAGGCGTATGATAGGTAATAGGGAGCTATGGCAGGTGTTAGTGATATATGGTGTTGGTGGTAGGCTTCTGAATGGAATCAAAAGTATGTATGACGATAGTGAATCGTGTGTAAGAATAAATGGTGTCAATGGTGATTGGTTTAGGATTAATAGCGGAGTGAGACAGGGTTGTGTTATGTCTCCTTGGTTAATTCAATTTGTATATGGATGGGGTTATGGAAAGAATTCGAGGTGGGAATGGCAGGAAATGGTGTAGAGAATGGAGGTGAATGGAGGGTGCCTACCTATTATATGCGGAGGATTTGGTTCTGTGTGGTGAATCTAAAGGCGTTTGAAAGGAATTGGTAAGAGAAGATTTGGCAGGTGTGGTAAAAGGAGGGGCTTGAAGATTAAACGTGGATAGAGTAAGGTTATGGTTGTGAAGTGAGGACAGTCCTCAGTGTGAAGTTTTATGTTAGATGAGCATCTGGAATAAGTGTCTGAGTTTATAATATTTAGGGTATATGTTAATGAGAAGGGAAGGACGATGCAGTGTAGTAGAAGTTTGTGATGGAGGAAGGTAGCTGGTGCAATTAAAATCGTTGTGAATGTAAACGGACTAAGTCTTGAGGTGTGCTAAGGGTCTTACATGAGGGTTGTTGTTACCTGTGTTATTGTATAGTAGTAGTGAGACTATGGTCTGGCTAAGAAGTAATAGATCTAAAGTCAATGTGTTCAGATGGACATCTTGAGGGTGTTAGGTTGTGAGAAGAATTGATAAAATGAGGATGAACATATTAGAGAGTTGTGTGGTGTGAAGAAAGGGGTAAAAGAGAATAAATGAAAGTATGTTGATATGGTTTGGTCACATGTGGAAGGAATGAATGATAGTCGGTTGGTTAAGCGGATGTTAGTGGTGAGTGTGTTGGGAACCGACGGCTGGAGACCGAAAGAAAAAGTGGATTGAGTCGTTAAAGGAATGTCTGAGGAGAGAAATGTGAGTTTGTAAAGGCGAGAAGAAAAGATGCATGAAGTGGAAGAAGATAATGGCGGAGTGTGTAACAGGTGGTTTGTGGCCCACCTGGCCAGGGGATGAACCTACACTTGACGATATACCATAGTGAGGATCCGTTGCGGTCCAGTGAAGCTCTAGGTGGATTTTCTGATTTGCGACGAGTTCTTACTAATTAATGGTACGGAGGGGGTCGGTAAAGGCCTGGGCTTTCTTTTCGACTTTGTCATTTTCTTCTACCTGCCTTTCTTTTCCGATGCTTGTACGCACCTTACCCTCCCAATCTTTGGGAAAAAAGGTAGATGAAAGAAGAAGAATATATATATTAGTATATTATATTATATATATATATATATATATATATATATATATAATATTATATATTATATAATATATATATATATATATATATATATATATATTATTATACTATGTGTGTGTGTGTGTATTGTGTGTGTGTTGTGTGTGTGTGGTGGTGTGTGTGTGTGTGTGTGGTGTGTGTTTTTGGGGGGGTTTTGTTTGGTTTGGGGGGGTTTTTTTTTGGTGTGTGTGTGTGTGTGTGTGTGTGTGAGTGTGATTAAATGCACGCCTGTGGAACTTTGTAATTATAATTATAATATTAAGTTTATAAAAATATGTGGGTTCTCCATGTATGCTTTTCATAGAATTATCCATCCATGGAAAACCAAAATAGTTTACGATCTCAAAAACAAAACAAAACTATTATGTTAAATTTTTGATTATCCTATTGGCTTTTGCTATGAAAGTATTTAACTCGTAAATGGATATCTATAATTAACTTTCTTTTCTTTCTAGTCCATTGAAATTCATTAATTATTGAATGCACTATTCTAAATAATTAAATAACAGCAAATTAATATCGTATATGAAAATATCTTCCCAATCCAAGCTTGTTGATAAATTACTTCTTGTCAAGGTTGGTGAATAAATAATCGTTACTAAATTTAATCTAATAATAACAATTAAATAAATATAATAACATTAAGTAATCATGTAAAAAATTGCGTTACAGTTTTACGCCTTATAGGATCTATTACGTACCTGTAGTCCATAGTATACTTCGTTCCCCTCATGGAATCACCCTTGTATACAGGGTGAGTTCTAAATATAATAATATCTTTAAAAATTATAAAAATAACTGAAAATTTAAGTAATTAAAGTATATGAAATAAAAGTCCATAAATTAAATGTTAAATGTTAATGTAAACTTACCATGTTAGCAGGGAACCGGTTTTGGGGCCCAATTTTGGATTTAAATCAATCTTTGGATGTCATTCTAAAGTTCCCAGTCTTAGAACAATGCCTTGAATCCTATTTTTGTGTTGATACTTTGCGATTCCCAGTGCTGTGAAAAAAAAACTTAACCCCAGTTCATTTGATAAATTGAATTAAATACTGAAACTTAAAAATTCTACCTTTGATTTTTGTGATTCATTTTTGCGTTGATTTATCTTTAAATATCAAAACCCTTTAATCATTTTTGTAAATATTCCCTTGTCATTTTCTTGGAACCGATAGGCTGAAAATGAAACTACTATTGAAGTTAAGCTCATTAAATTTGTAATATATGTTGAAACAACCTAATATAAACCACTAGAAGGCATGTTAGCAATATAGAAAATTATAAACTAGCTTTTACCCACTCGAACCACTGTACCAGTAATCCCGTTCTAAAAATCTTCGTGATAAGAATCAATACCGTAAGACCCATATTGATGGGGGCAGGAAAAGTTGTTAAAATTAGCTTGTCCTACCAAATTAAAATTAAGTAGTTTGTTTTATCGTTCTAATGGTGTGTATTGCACACCACTATATATATATATATTATATATATATATAATATATATATATAAACTTATATATATATCTATATATACTATATATATATATATCTATATATAATATATATATATAGCACTATATATATATTCATATATATATATTTATATATCTAATATATATATATATATATATATATATATATATATATATATATATATATATATATATATATATATATATATATATATATATATTATATATATTTATTTTTATGTATATTACACATATATATATATATATATATAATATATATATATATATATCAGAATTGTGGAAATTCATTTCCAAATATATGTTAAAGTTGACATGATCCGATACACAGCATTTGAAAATATGCAGTAAATGAAAGAAAATTAAAGTAAGAACCACATGAGAAATACAGTAGGTAACATATACCTACTTAATCTAAAGCTCAAGGGAAAGCAGATCTCACATCTTTAGAGGAAATTTACAGCTACCTAATTTTACCCTTGTTAGGTAAGATTCGATAAATAGCTTCGAAATGAGGTTATTAACAAAATACAATAGAATGAACGCTTCCAGTGCGACTGGCGCGTTACTTTGTTTATTTTTTCCAAGCTACGACTTTGAGTGCAATATTATTAAATTAAGAAGTCACAAACGCTAAATAGGAACGTTTCGTCATTGTCTTAAAGAAATATAATTTAAAATTAATTTCTGAGAGCATTTAGGATTGGTAAATACCTAAGTAACTACAACAGACATTAATCTAATTTTAATTAAGTTTACAAATTAAAATTAAGTTGTTTGCTTAAATTTTATATGATCAAATTTACAAACTGTGGTTAATAATAATAATAATAATAATAATAATAATAATAATAATAATAATAATAATAATAATAATAATAATAATAATAATAATAATAATAATAATAATAATAATAATAATAATAATAATTTCAAAAGCTTTATTCAGAGAAAAAAAATTACATTATTTACATAGTCCAATATTTTACTTCATTATAACAATTAATTATAATAACATAAAATAATTTCCCTAGTATCTGAAATGGGGCTACTAATTGCAACACAGTGTCGTGTCCTTGGAGACCCGAAATATAATTAATAACAAAAAGTATAAAAATTATAATAATAATAAAACTGATAATAATAATAATAAAACTGATAATTAAGTAATAATAATAATATAATAATAATAATAATATAATTAATAATAATAATAATAAATAATAATAATAATATAATAATAATAATAATATAATAATATATATAATAATAATAATAATAATATAAAATCATCAAATATAATAATTAATAATATCATAATAATAATAATAATAATATAACAATTAATAATAATTAAATAATAATAATTAATAATAATAATAATAATAATAATTATAATAATAATAATACACAATAATAATAATATATAATATAATAATAATAATAATAATAATGAAATATAATAATAATAATATGATAATAAATATATAAAATAAAATAATATAATATAATAATAATAATAATAATAATAATAAATATAATAATAAATAAATAATAATAATAATAATATAATAATAATAATAAATCATATCAATAACAGAATTTAATAATCAGTAATAGATTATTAATAAAACAGATTAAATAGTAATAATAAATCAAGTTTATAATTACTAGTAATAGTATCCATACAATCATTCCAAACAGTAATCCAACTCCTAAAAATTATTTCACAATACTAAATACTACAAGTAATAATAATAATAATAATAATAATAATAATAATAATAATAATAATAATAATAATATAATAATAATAATTAAATAAATAATTAATTCCTTACTGGAAGTAGACATAACTCGTTAAAAATAATAATAAAAATAATAATAAATAATAATAATAATAATAATAATAATAATATATAATAATAATAATAATAATAATAATAATTATAATATGAATAATAATAATCAATAATAATAATAATAATACTAATCATATTAATAAAACAAAATAGCAATAATAATGAACCATAAATAGTATAGTACAATGATAGTTAATTGAAATAAATAATGTAGTAATTAAATAGTTGTCGTAGTAGTGTGTGACTAGTATTTGAATAATAATAATAATATATAATAATAATAATAACACTAATAATAATAATAATATAATAATAATAATCATATTTAATAAACAATAACCATAATAAATAATAAGTATAATAATAATAATAATTAATAATAATAATATAATAATATAATATAATATAATAATAATATAATAATAATAAATAATTATAATAAAATAATAATAATAATAATACATAATAATGTGGGGAGAATATGTAGATAGTATCAGTCATAGTAGTACGAATAGTAACAATGGTATAATTAATAGTAAAAATAATATAATAAAATAGATATTAATAATAATATAATAATAAATTAATATAATTAATAATGAATAATAATAATAATAATATGATATAATAATAATAATAATAATTATATAATATATAATAATAATAACATAATATAATAATAATAATTATAATTACAATTATAATTTGCGCTATAGTTTATTCATAATCAATCCTCAGATAATATAATAATAATAAAATAATAATAATATATAATATAATAAATATAATAATAATAATAATAATATAATAATAATAATCAATATAATAATAATAATAATAATAATAATATAAACACTCTAATAATAATATAATAATAATAATAATAATAATAATAATGAATAATGAATAATAATAATAATAATGAATAATAATAATAATAATATTGAATAATAATAATAATAAATATATAATAATAATAAAAAATAACATAATAATAATAATATATATATAATAATAATAATCATAATATATAATAATGAAATTATAATATATAATTATAAATATAATAATAATATAATAATAATAATATAATAATAATAATAATAATAATATATAATAGAATATAATATATCCATAATCAATATAATAATAATTAATAATAATACTAATAATAATAATGAAATAATTAAATAAAATAATAATAATAATAATAATAATAATAAATAATAATAATAGTTAATAAGTAATAATAATAATACTTAATAATAATAAACATAATACTATAAAATAATGATAATATAATAATGAATATAATAATAATAATGAATATCAATTAATAATATCTATAATTTAATAACTAATAATAATAAAATTGATACTAATTAATAATAAATCATAAATAATGAATAACATTAATAATATAATAATATGAATAATAGTAATAATAATTATCATAATAATAAATATAATATAATAATAATAATAATAATAATAATAATAATATAATAATAATAATAATAATAATAATAATAATATAATATAATAATCATAATAATAATTATAAAATAATATAATAATAATAAGATAATAATAATAATATAATATAATAATAATAATAATAATAATAATATAATATAATAAAAAATAAAAATAATATGATAATAATAATTAATAATTGGGAAGAAAAAAATTATAAAATCAATTATGATATATAATATCGTTTTTAAGTTAAACAATTTATTTTAGTACCATTATGGAGAGGCTCCTAAGTGTTCATAATATATTAATTGCATAATGCAGCTCTGATATATAATATATATATAATATATAGTATATATATATATATATAAGTATATATATATTATTAGTTATATATATATATATTATAATATATATATATATAGTATATATATATATTATTATAATTATATATTAATAATAATAATTAATATATAATAATATAATATATAATAATAATAATAGTAAATAATTAAAAATAAAAAAATAAATAAAAATTTTAAAATAAAGAATTTTAAAATATTTTTTTTTAATAAAAAATAACTAATAATATAATACTAATATTAATAAAATAATTAATCAATCACTAACTATTCAATAATAATAATGATGATAATAATAATAATATTAATATATAATAATATACTATAATATAATAATTAATAAATGAATAATATAATATATAATGATAATACTAATAATAATATAATAATAATTATTATTATATATAATATATATAGTATATATATTATTATATATATATATATATATATATAATATATATATATTAATTATATATATATATATAATATATAATATATATATATAGTATAATAATAATACGATTCTGGTGTCGTTGGGGAAAGGATGGTGTTAAAACTTCTTTAAGTAACCTGACCAGGTCTACAGAGCGAAAGAGCCGAAAGAAAGGGGAATTAAAGAGGAGTGTAACCTCTCAAATAGAACTTTGGATTTAAGGAAGAAGGAAATCAAATGGTTGAGATTGGGAAGAAAATCAACATTCAAGAGACACGAACTTTGTGAAAATAAATATCTTCTAGTTTTTTTTTTGGAAATTTATAAATTTATAAATCAAAAACAAATTAATAATTAAATAATTTATTGCAACTTTAAAAAATTATTATGTGAAGCAGCAAAATTTTGACCAAATGTTCTTTTAAAGAAATGATTATTATCGACCGCAAAATAGGCTCAGTCTTCTTGAATATTGATAATATAATAGAGGCTTGTTTTACCCTGACACCAGAATCATCTAGTCTCAAAAGTAGACTCTCTATTAAGGCTGCTTGAGGATGGGAACCCTCAACAGTTTTTTTTTTTTAATCTTCCCATGAACAGATGCAGATTCACAGCAAGTGGACTGCAGCTGACGCCACCTCCCAGATTTGAGGGATACGGCGCTATGTATAATAATAATAATAATAATAATAATAATATATAATAATAATAATAATAATAATAATATAATAAAT